>CM018041.1:17486452-17793453 GCA_008638375.1 Nyssa sinensis | reverse complement strand
CATTTTGAATCTAAAGTAGGTAACAATTCCGTGAAGGAGGAGGAAAGCTTGGTCAGTTTGAAGGGGAGGAGGAATTATATGGATTCAGGTTCTGAATTCGAATCCTCAACATTACATGGTAGAAGCTTGTCGTGGAAAAATGGCAAGGGCTCTCCACATTCTCCACATTGTCGTGAAAAGAAGTACATGAATTCTTCCACTAGAAGGCGAAGCAGTTTTGCATCTATTGGGTCTGATTCGCCCAAACAACGTATTGGTAAATCATGTCGCAAGATAGGACGCCGAGAGACGAGGTTTTCTTCTTCTTCCTCCTTTTTGAGAATCTGAAATACCATTTTTTATGTGTTTTTTAAACCTAGGTAAGATTGAATTGCAGTTCTATTGCTATTGCAATTCAGCTGTGATTAAAATGCATACATTGTGTAGTCATGGCACTTGTGCATAGAAAATGGGCCCAACCTCTACTTTTCTATCATGGAGAGCTTTTGAATATGTTCCTGTTTTTGCTTATGAAAATTCTTCTTGACCTCAGATCAAACAATGATATGGAAAATAAAAAAAAGGTCGTACCAAGTGCACAAGGCTCCTGCAATCGGCACGGTTTGGGAGTGGTTTTTCTTGTTTTATAGTGAAACAAAACTGTTTTCACTTGGTTTTTCTTAATCTGATTGAATCAGTCAATGCTTGTGGACCTCTTAGGTGCAGTCAACTTATTTTTTGTGCATCACAAATTTTTTATGTCTAATACTTCCAAAACGTGGCTCATGCTATTGCTGCACAATTTTTATTTTTGTTTATGTATTAGTTGTTTGTGTTACCAGATCAGCAGTCGAGGGATTGCAAATTGACACTAGCATGGTTACTCAAGATAATGGAGATGCTACCTGTTCTGAAGGTTTTCCAAATTTCTGTGACATTGGATCGGAGGTCTTGAGAGTTGGTTCTGAAAATCAGGCAGAAAATTTGTTACTGGAAGGCCCAGGTTTAGAGGGCTTAGAGAATCAAAGAGATGTAACTAATGCTGGCCTTTATCTTAATGGACATGAAAGTGACAAGGACATGGAAAGTGCACTAGAACATCAAGCACAACTAATAGGGCAGTACGAAGCAAGGAGAAAGCTCAAAGAGAGTGGGAAGAGAAGTTTATAGAAAATAACAGCAGTACACCGGTATGCTTTACCAGCACCATTTTGTTTCATAAATTATTCATATGCTTTCATTTTAGCATGATATTTTTAGAACATTGGCTAAATGTTGGAGTGATCCCCTTTTGACCATATGGTAATTTTGGTTGTTCTTTAAGATCAAACATCTTAGTAAGAATTTGCAAAAATCCATTGTGAAAGCCATTGGCTGATTAATGCATCATAAGTGCTGTGTGTATGTAATGTGATGTAAGATTCTGGTTCCTAAATGATTGATATTTATTTGAGGCAAATGTATTTTCCTTGGACAAACATTTTGCCCACAAATAAATATCAATCATTCAACAACAAGAGAACGGATTTAATATCCTCATAAAACAGTCCATTTATCAAATCAATACAATAAGAAAGAAGACATTGATGATTAAGATATAACTCAACTCAACTCAACAAAGTCTTATCCCAATTTTTTTGTGTCAGTTACTTGAATCATGTCTCACCATTCTTTTCTATTTAAGACCATGCTCTTAGTTAGATCACACATTATTATATTTTTTAACTACTTTTATCAAAGTTTTTTTTTTTTGATAAGTAAATTTGTATATATATTGGTGCCCAAGAAGGGCATCAAGGGCAAGAGCCCCAAAAACTTACATCTGATTTAGAGAATCCAAAAAGACTACAAAAGAAGAGATATTTACAGGTAAAGCCTCTTTGGCCCCAAAAAATAAAGAACGCAAAAAAGCATCTTTAAGAATAGTAGCAGCAAGCTCCAAATCTTCAAAAACACGTTTGTTCCTTTCTGTCCAGATGCTCCACATGAGACATATTGGAGCTATTCTCCAAACTTGTTTAATCTCCTTTGGGAGTTTGAAGCCTTCCCAAGCTAACAAAAGGTCTTTGACTGTGTCTGGCATTACCCATGAGAAACCAAAAAGAGTAAAAATAACATTCCAACAACTTCATGATACGTGATAGTGGATGAGTAAGTGGTCCACCCTTTCCTCCTCGCACTTACAAAGGTAGCATCTACTCGCCATAGAGAAGCCTCGTTTCCTAAGATTGTCCGCCGTTAAAATTGTCTTCCAAGAAGCCTCCCAAGCAAAGAATGAGGCTTTAGGGAGGACTTTTGAATGCCAAATTAGCTTCCACGGGAAGGGAGAAGTAACTGAAGCAAACATGCTTTTGTAGAAAGAACGGACAGAGAAGGATTTCTTATCTGGCCTCCAATCTCTCTGATCCTCCCTATCTTCACAGGCCCGGAAACCATTAAGGTAACGGAGGAAAGAGCCCACCTTTTCTAACTCCCAATCAAAGAAGTCTCTCCTAAAACAGGGAGCCCAAATAAGCTTGTTTCCAACTTTCTCCAAACACTCACTAGCCCAAGCCTCTTTATTATTAGCCAGACTATATAACTTAGGAAATTTCACCCTTAACAACTTGTCCCCAGCTCAGGCATCATCCCAAAATTTCACCTTACCACCATTTCCAAGGACATAGCGGCATCTTACCATAAAGGTCAACCACCCATCTCTGATGTAACCCCATGGGCCACATCTCCTTGACCCCTCAACTCTGCCTGAACACCATCCTCTAGGATCACTCTCATACTTAGAAGCAATGATCTCTCGCCAAAGCTCTCCATTGCTTTCCTCAAATCTCCATAACCATTTCCCTAAAAAGGCTGTATTGAAAGTACCCAAGTCTTTTACCCCTAAACCCCCGTGAGTCACCGGCCTTTGAATTCTGTCCCAAGCAACTAGGTGAATCTTTTTGCTCCCCCTGTATGACCCCATAAGAAGTCCCTCTGAATATTCTCAAGTCTCCTGCTTACAGTCTTGGGAATAGGAAAAAGGGACATGAAATAGGTAGGGAGATTGGCTAGAGTGCTTTTAACAAGAGTGAGTCTGCCTCTCTTAGACAGAAGCTGAGCTTTCCAACCTGAAAGCTTCTTGAGAAATCTTCCAATTACCGATCCCATACCCCAACTGAACGCGGAGAAGCACCCAGCGGAAGGCCCAAGTAAGTCGAGGGAAAACTGCCCACACTGCAGCCAAAGTACTAGCTAACACATCCAACTCAGGAATCGCCCCAACCGGGGTAATGCTGCTTTTGCCAAGGTTGACCCACAAGCCTGACACTGCTTCAAAGCAAATAAGAATGCACCGGACAAAACAGAGTTGGTGGACTGAATGATCACAGAAAATGATGGTATCATCGGCAAATAAAAGATGGGAAATACCAACTCCACCACCTCTACTATTCCCCACCTGAAAACCTTTGATAAGACCAACCTCCTCTGCACGAGACAAAAAGCGACTCAGAACATCCATAGCAATCACGAAAAGATAGGAGGATAGAGGATCTCCCTGCCTCAATCCTCTGGAAGAGCGGAAAAAACCCGTAGGAGATCCATTGACGAGGACCGAAAAGGAGACTGTGGATATGCATGAATGAATCCACATCCTCCACTTGGCCCCAAAGCCCATCTTTGCCAACATGCCCATCAAAAAACTCCAACTAATATGATCAAAAGCCTTCTCAATGTCCAACTTGCAAACGAGCCCCTTCCTTTTCTGATTTCTCCTAGAATCAATGCATTCATTAGCGGTGAGAGCCGCATCCAAGATTTGCCTTCCCTCCACAAAGGCATGCTGACTAGGAGAAATGATGCTGCCCATAGCCTTCTTCATCCTTAAAGAAAGGACCTTAGCAATCAGTTTGTAAACACTGCTCACAAGGCTTATAGGCCGAAAATCCTTAATGTTAGAAGCTCCCTCCTTAGGAATGAGGGCAATGAAGGAGGCATTCAGACTACAGTCAAAACCCCCTTCCCTATGGAAGGTCTCAAAAACTGCCATGATATCTGGTTTCAGAACGCCCCAACATTTCTTGAAAAAAGCCATAGTGAAACCATCAGGACCTGGCGCTTTATCCCTATTGCAAGCCTCTAAAGCTCTATCCACTTCTTCTTCCGAGAAGGGGATCTCCAACTTAGAGGAAGCATCCCTGTTTAGACTATCCACACAGATCATCCACCCCAGGTCTCCAAATATGCGGCTTCGAGTAGAGCCTAGAGAAGAAATCAACAATACCATTCCTGATGGAATCTTTCTCCGTGAGAAGATGATCATCAACAGCAATGGAGGATATGGTATTTGTTCTGAAGTGAGAAGAAGCCATTCTGTGGAAGAATTTAGTATTGCGGTCTCCCTCTCTAAGCCAAGTGACCCTAGACTTCTGCCTCCAAAGGATCCCTTCCATCTTGAGAATCTTCCCAATCTGGCCCTTCAAATCTTCTCTCTCAGCCCTCTGATCAGCAGAAATAGAACCCAACTGATTTTCCCTATCCAGCTCCAAAAAGGAATCCTGCAAAGATTGCTTCCTAACCTGAATAGAACCGAAAACCTCACGGTTCCACTTCTTCATATCACCTTTAAGAAGCTTCAATTTTCTAGCGAGGCAATAGCTTGGAGATCCTGACACTGTATAAGAATCCCACCAATTTTTAACCAACTCCACAAAGCCATCAGATCAAGCCACATGTTCTCGAATCTAAAAGGGCTCTTCCCTGCTCTAAAACCCCCACAGTACAGCATGATAGGGTGATGATCAGAACAAGGCCTCGGGAGACACTTCTGGGAGATGCCTGAAAAGGCATCTTCCCAGTTGTGGGAAACCAGAAATCTGTCCAATCTAGACATGGTCGACTGATGATCTCCTTTGGACCAAGTAAATCGCCCTCCCTCCAAAGTGAAGTCCACCATTCGTTGCGAATTAATGAACTCATTGAAGCCCCTCATAGCCGAAGTCAACCTTCCACCTCCTAATCTTTCAGCCGGGTTTCGAACAACATTAAAATCCCTCCCTATACACCATGGGACTTGCCAGGAGGCAAGCGCCAGCCGCAGCTCATCCCAAAATAAATCCCTTACGCCATTAACCACCGGCCCATAGATGCCGCACAATCCCCACACTAAAGAGTTGGAAAGCAAGGTAAACTTGCAAGAGATGGAGGACTCGCCCACTTTATGCTCGATACAACTGATCGACCGCGAGTCCCATGCTACTAAAATGCCTCCTGCCGTGCCTTGAGCATCCAAAGCAGCCCACTTTACCCAACGGGGACCCCCAATGGAACGGACAATGGTTTCCGAGATACACCCCATTTTAGTTTCTTGAAAACATATAACTGTAGGCCTCCATTCCTGTAGTAATCCTTTAATAACTGCTCTTTTGTCCGGGTCGTTTAGACCCCTCACATTCCAGGATAAAATGTTTAACTTCATAGAAACTAATTTTGCTCAATGCCCTCCTTAGTGACCTCGATCTCCTTGGTGCCCCCATAATTAATCGAGCATGACAACTCTTTCATAACTCGTCTCATGTGTTTTGCTGACTTGTCCTCCTTATCATTGTCGGTGGCAAGCCTAGGGCTGGTTCTTGATAGGGAGTTACACAACACAATTTCCCTAAATAACTCCGTCATTCGGTCCTCGAAACCTGCACATGTAACACCCAAAATTTTACTCACTTTTCCCATCTTTTGAAGCACCCAGTCGTTTGTTAAAGTCTGTTGGTGATGTAGGAATGCAGCTGATGGCTCTCCCACTTGAATCTGGACGGAGGGATTGGGACAGTCTGCCGGCAGTACAACTGCTAACGGTTGGTAATCTGTTGGGTTCTCCAAAATGTCCTGATTACGCAAAGCCACTTCGCCCACTTGATCCTCTGACTGAGGCCTCCTGCCCTGCATTAGATTCAGTTCAGCTTCTGCTACGAAAGAGCACTCGGCTTCCCAGTCATTTTGGTTGGCATCAATGCAGTAGCTGTGCTCCAGGTATTGGAGGAACTCTCTGTCATCCAGCATGCTGCTATAATTTGAAACATGCCCCTCTGTGCTGGCGTCCCCTTGTGATGGCTTGGCCTGCTTGTCTTTTCTTTTCTTTTTCCTCTCTTTCCATGATGCAGAGTTCCTGAAATTCTCTGCGTTAGTTGCAACCACAATCTCCTTCCCTGTAGCTAAATGCCTGTAGCCGTCTTCTGTGGTGGCATTGACGCAGTGCTCCCCTGGAGCAGAAATCCTGTAAAACACTTCCGAGGCTGCAGCTTCACACTCAGTTGCTGTTGATACATGGCCAGAAGCAGGACCCGAACTGGTGGACGCATGGGTAAGAGCATGGGCCTGGGGAAGAGTTCTTCCATTTCTTTTAAAATGGTGGTGGGTCGGCCCCTTACTGCCTTCTAATCTGTGGGTCGAAATTGGAAAATGTTTGAATTTGGACGGCCCATGAGTTACTTGCTGTATCCTGATGCTCACAGGGTCTTCACTGCGCCCCGAAGTGGGCTCTGTATAGCTGAGATGGGCCGGCCCATCTATCCTAATTGAATCTCCAACTTTTTGGGTCATAGTAAGACGACCCGTATGTGAGGCCCCCTGTCTATAAGCCTGATTGAAAATTTTCCTATTGTGTTGTTTCCATTGATGGTGACCCAGCCCATACGGCCCACTTCGATTGTCATTTAAATGCCCTAGGCCCGTGTAGCCCTTTCCTTGCATGTTTTCTGGAACTTTCCTGTTTCTTCGCGATCCCTTCTCCAGCTGCTGCGATTTGAAGATCTGATTTCCTGCGCAAGAATTAGCTTCAATCCGTCGTTGCCCTCCATGTTGTCCTCTGTCAGAAGCGTGTATGGTCCCCTGCGCAAACTTCTGCGATTTGAATTTCAAATTTCCGACGCGAGGTTTCTGATCGAGCCTTCGGTAGACGCCACATGGCTCTCTATTAGAAGGGTTTCTCACGGTCAGTCGCGCCTTCGGCGCGTGGGAATCCGAGACTGAATATCCATTTTTTCCGATCTTCTTTGCATCTTCTGGCCACCGTGGATCATCTTCAACACACTTAGGACCGGATTCCGACCAAACCGGGATAGTGAAAGACCATTTCCCTCACCAGATACTGATAAAGGCGGGGATGTCTTCCGGCTTGCTTCTGACCAAGACTCTAGCCCATCTCAGATGTTTACGTTCGGCCGTGTCTTGGCCCACCGTCACAAAACTGCCGCACCGATCTCCCATGGCTCGAAAAACCTCCGAACTCCACAAGAAAGCTGGTAAACCCATCATCCTCACCCATATAAAGCCTTCGTCGTCCACCCTCGAACAACACCCTGACGAGGACCATGGATGCAAGGTCACCTGTAATCCTTCGAAAGTCCAACTGTTTCGATTAAGGATTCTGTTGGCCTCCACCTCCGATGGCAGCTCGAAGAGAAACCAGAGGCCATTCAGGTCAAGAACTCTCAGTCCAGCCTGTATCCCCCAATTTTTGAGAGCCCATCTGTGGATTTTGTTTCTATCGAGGGCCGGAGTGTTCAGCTCACCAAACCGACCGATTAGGCAGCGTTGAAGGAATTTGAGGCGGCTTCCACATGACCCGATGTGAACCTCGATGCCTTCACGAGTCTGCGCTGGATTCCTTTCCACTGTGATGCTGTCCGTTGGCCAATCTTCAATTTTACAGACATCCAGGTAAGACTCAGGTCTCCTTGTGACTGATCTTTTTTGCGTTAAACCTAGCATTCTGAAAGCTTGCCCATATAATGACCATCCTCCATTTGCATAATCTTCCGGCAAAAAGATTGTTCGATTCCCTCTCTGAGATCTACTCTCCAACCTCATATAGCTCCCCTTGCAATTTGAGCCTCTACACAGATAGAGGCTTCTGCCTCGCCCATGAATACCAATCGGAAACACCACCTTTTTCCGACCGGCTGAGTAAGCCTCCAGAGTATTACAAATCCATTCAAGTTCCCATCGCAGTACCCATAGCCTTCGGATCACTCCTGGACGCCTTTCAATAATTTGGAAAAGTTCTCCCGACTCATTCTCCTCATAAAGAACATCAAATGACTTACCCTCGATTTGGGCAAACATACTTGCATCCTACAGATTAATCGGATGTTGATCGGAATTTACTAAAGTTAATTTTGGTTGCCCTTTCTCCGTAGCACAATCTACCTTAAGTATTAACAATGCCGGTCTTTCTTATTAGTGCATTTACTGGTCCTTGTTTGTACATGACCATATCATCTTAACCGGTTTTCTCTGACTTTATTTCTTATAGGTGCTACTCCTACCATCTCAAGAATGTATTCATTTTTAATTCTATATTTTCTTATCTTACCGCACATCCATCTCTAAATCCTCATTTCGGCGATACTCATTTTATTAACATGTTGTTTCTTAACATGTTGTTTCTTAACTGCCAAACATTTTTGTTTCATACAACATCGCTAGTCTAATAGTTGTCCTATAAAATTTACCTTTCAATTTTGAAGGTATATGTCGATCACACAATGCGCTAGACACACTCCTCCAATTAAGCCATGCCACTTTAATTATTTGAGTAACATCATCTCCAATTTCTCATTCTTGATGAATAAGTGAATCTAGATAATGAAAATTTAAACTTTTTATTAACTCTTGATTTTCAATTTTCACTCCATCCTTTTTTTTATTAATAGTTTTACTAAAGTTAAACTTAAGATATTCAATTTTAGTCATACTTATTTTGAATTCTTTTGATTCTAAAGCATCTTTCCAAAACTCTACTTTATTATTTATTCCTCTTTTAGTTCATCAATTAAAATATTATTATTAGCAAAAAAATACACCATGGAATTTCATCCTATATATGTAGTCAATTCATCCATTAATAAAGCAAAAAAAGAAAGGACTTAATTCTGACCCCTGATGTAGGCCTATTGTGATTGAAAAGTGACTTGTTTCTCTAACAGTTGTCGTTACGATAGTTACAATCTCATCATACATATCTTTTATTGTTTTGATATCATTTTTGTAACTTCTTTCTTTTCTAAAATCCATTATATTAGATCTCGAGCTATTCTATTATAGGCTTTCTCCAAACCTACAAGTCTTAATAAGTAAATAGTTTCTGATATTGATCTCCCTAGCATAAATTCAAATTGATTCTCCAATACAGTTGTCTTAATTCTTAATCAATGTTCGATTACTCTCTCCTTGAATTTTATAGTTTGACTCATTAATTTAGTACCACGATAAGTTGTACAATTTTGATATCCCTTTTATGTATAGGTACTAAAATACCTTTTCTCCACTCATGAGGCATTTTCTTAATTGTTATTCTTATTTAATAAATTTGTTAGCCTAGACACACCTACCTTCTTTAAACACTTCCAAATAACACATACAAAAAAGAAATGTATGTGTAAGGCACAGTAGGAATTATTCAATCACCTCTTTGCATTTCTCAGTTGTGAGGGCCCTTCGGAGTTTACTATTTTCTTTATTTAGGTTGGCTTGGGTCAATAGTTGCTAAAATCCTGATCTAAATCTTACGATACAAAGATCTTATGATCCAAAAATAACAAATCGATCTTGATCCCGTAAAAAATCCTTGGAAGGTAGAGTCCTTATAGGATCACTAGTATCCTAAGTTAATTTCCGATTCTTTTGATTTTACTGATCCTACAATATAGTCATATAATATTATTCTCACATTTATCTTTGATAAGTTACAACCCGAGATCATAATAATTATTGAAAATATTTTAGAGAATGAAAAAGATATATTCTTCTTCCTAGGAGGTGAATATTTATAGTCACAATTTACAAGTAAATAAGGAAACTATCCTAAATTAATTCTTACAATCAATACAATCAATCAATCATTGCAATCAATTTAATACTTAAATTGAGCTAAATATTAAGTCAATATTTATAATCAATATTTACAACACTCTCCTTCAAGTTGGAGAGTATTTATCTATAACTCCCAACTTGCTACAAATAGAGTCGATGGCAGTCTTTGGTAAAGTTTTGGTGAAGATGTTGGCAAGTTGACTACCAGAAGGAACAAATGGACTGGTGATTTCCTTGGACTTTACTTTAGATCGAATGAAGTGACAATCAACTTCAATATGCTTGGTTCGTTCGTAAAAAACTGGATTGTTGCTAATGTGAATCGCGCTTGATTGTCACAATGGAGAGGTGTTAGACCACATACTGGAACATCAAATTCTTGCACGTGTTCTTAACCAAGTCAACTCATAAGTAGTATGTGCCATTGCTCGATACTCTGCCTTAGCACTAGAATGTGCCACAACAGATTGATTCTTGCTTTTCCAACTCACGAGATTACCCCCTAAGAACGTACCACATATTGGAACATCAAATTCTTGCCCAAGTGTTCTTAACCAAGTCAACTCACAAGTAGTATGTGCCATTGCTCGATTCTCTGCCTTAGCACTAGAATGTGCCACAACATATTTTTCTTGCTTTTTCAAGTCACGAGATTACCCCCTAAGAAAGTATCATAACCAGTGGTAGATTTGTGATCTGAAGGTGATCCTGCCCAATCAGAATCAGTATATCCCTCAATTCGAAGATGTCCAGATGATTGATAAAGAAGACCACGTCCTGGGACATTCTTAAGATACTTCAAGATACGAGTAACTATATCTATATGAGGAACTCGAAGACTAGTCATAAACTGACTCACAACACTAACTGCATAGAAGATGTCAGGCTGAGTAATGATTAGGTAAATGAGCTTACCCACGAGTCTTTGATACATCTTTAGATCCTCAACTAAATCACCCTCATCTGGCATCAACTTTAGATTGGTCTCCATGGGCATAGTTACAGGTTTGGAGCCAAGATAACTTGTATCTTTCAAAATATTAAGAGTATATTTCATCCGAGACAAACTAATCTTTGCTTTTGATCTTGGGACCTCGTTACCAAGGAAATAACGGAGCTTTCCAAGATCTTTGGTGAGAAAGATGGAACCAAGATAGCGAATCAATATCTGGATACCTGCCTTATCATTGCCGGTGATCACAATATCATCTACGTAGACAACTAGAATCACAATACCTCTTTGTGTCTTCTTAAAGAATACCGAGTGATCAGCTTGGCTCTGAGTCATACTATGAGTAACTATTGCCTCATTGAATTTATCAAACCAAGCTCGGGGAGATTATTTGAGTCCATAAATAGACTTCTGAAAATGACAAACATATCCCTCCTTGACTCAAAACTAAGAGGTTGAGTCATATACACAGTTTCAACAAGATCAACATGTAGGAAGGTATTTTTGACATCGAGCTGATAAAGAGGCCAATCGAGATTCGTAGCAAGAGATATGATAACCCGAACAAAACTCAATTTGGCAACATGAGAGAAAGTCTCGGTATAATCAATGCCATAGGTTTGGGTAAAACCTTTAGCCACAAGGCGAGCCTTCAACCGATCAACAGTACTATCAGGATTTTACTTGATTGTGAAGACCCAACAAAAACCAACAATTTTAGCACTTGCAGGTTTAGGAACAAGAGCCCAAGTATAATTTAATTCCAAAGCATGCATTTCCTCTTCCATTGCGTTCTGCCAACAAGGATGGGAAAGAGCTTCCTTGTAGGATTTAAGAACAACGAGAGATGACAGGGACAAAGAGAAAGCTTGAAAGGAAGAGGATAAATGATCATAGGAGATAAAGTTAGAGATAGGATGAGCTATGCAAATACGTGTACTTTTACGGACTGTAATGGGCAAATCAAGATTAGAGTCAGAAGAATAAGATGGATTGGCTGATGGTGAGGTAGGTGGAGGATGTGAGAGAGAAGGTCCAGCAGGAAGAGTGACTGGAGCTGTAGCCTGGTGACGACGAACATACACTTGAGAGATAGGAGGGCGAGTAGGAACACTAGTAGGTAAAACTAGGTCAGGAAATAATGGTGTCTGTAACTGACTTCTTTCCAGAGAATAATAGGGAACAATCTCAAAGAAAGTGACATTAACACTGACAAAGTGCTTGCGTAACATATGATTGTAGCACCTGTAACCTTTCTATGTGCATGAGTAACAAAAAAATATGCATTTATGAGCACAAGGGTCAAGTTTGTCATGATCAAACTGTAAGTTATGCCCAAACGAAACACATCAAAAAAGTTTAGGAGAAGAAAGAAAGGTGTTTTATTAGGAAACATGATATTAAAAGGTGATTTTTCCTTGAGAATGCGAGAATGCATCCTATTTAAAAGATATGTAGCTGTAAGGACAACATCCCCCTAAAATCACTTGGGAACATGCATCTGGATCATAAGGGCACGAGCTATAGCAAGGATGGGATCGTTCTTTCTTTCGGCAATCCCATTTTGTTGGGGGGTGGTGACACAGGATGTTTGGTGTATAATGCCTTTGGACTTAAGAAACTATTTAAAATGATTGTGTTTATACTCTCTTGAGCATTATCAATTCGAAAAGCTAACAATTTGGCATTGAATTGATTAGAAATTTCAGCATAAAAGGATTGAAAAACATTAAACAATTGAGAACGATTTTTAAACACATACACCTATGTCAAATGAGAATGATCATCAATAAATGTAACAAAATATTGAGAATCACATAAAATAGTGGTCCGAGATGGCCCCAAATATCATAATGAACTAGTGTAAAAGATTGGAAACAGGGGGTCAGCACGTAGAGGAAACGAAACTCTATGATGCTTATTAAGTTCACAAGTCTCACAATTTAAAACTAAAAAAATCAGATAAAGTAGGAACTAAGTGACGAAAATTTGTGGAAGATGGGTGTCCAAGGCAAAAGTGTCACTGATAAGGAGAAACAACGGAATGTAGAGTAGAAGGAGTCGACTGACAAGATGACTGAAGATAGTAGAGTCCGTTCTTCTCATATCCCCCACTAATCATCCTTTTCATTTTTAGATCTTGAAATTCAAAATAAGAAGGATTGAAGGCTACTGAACAGTTGAAGGACTAGGTAAGTTTACGAATAGACAACAAATTGAAAAGAAATTGGGGTATGTATAAAATAAATGAAAAAGTGAGACTATAAGTGCAAACACTACCAATTCCTTGAACACAAGCTTTAGTCCCATTAGCAATAGTAACAAAGGAGGGAGAAGAATGATGAAAAATATTAGACAAAAAAGACAAGTTATTTGTCATATGATCAGACGTCCCGGAATCAAGAATCCAAGGAGTACTGGAAGAAGAATGAAGACGTGTGTTACCTGATGAAACCCAATTGGCTGTGGAAGTAGAAGAGTCATTGGCACGCTGAAGAATAGAATCATACTCGGTCTTGGAAATAATCTTCAGAAACCGACTCAGAATGCTCCCCATCAAGTGTAGCCTGGTTAGCCCAAGTGGGCTTACCATAGAGTTTCCAATAGTAGTCAATAGAATGATTATTTTGGCCACAATAAGTGCACCGCTTGGAGCCACGACCATTACGACCACCACGATTATCACGACCATTATTACCATTAGGAGAAACACGCCACCATGATCTCCAGGAGGTGCAGCAAGAGCGGAACGAGTGTCATTCTTTATAGTAGAAGAATGAATGGTAGCTCTCCGAACACGAGCAAAAGTCTCACCAACAGTGGGAACATCCTTACCAAATAGAATCTGAGAACTGATAGGAGCAATTTCTGTTTTGAGACCGGAGAGAAACTTAGCAAGTCAAAATTCCTCCTTGTGTTGTTGAGTTTAGTATCAGTGGTCAACAGTTGATAGACATTTAATTCATCCCACATACTTTTCAGGATGGAAAAATATTATTCCACTGAGCGATCTCCCTGTTGGAAGGAGAAAATGTCCTAACAGATTTGATAGATACGAGAGAGATTCTGATCAAAAGAATACAGTTCTTGCAAAGTGTTCCAAATGGCTTTGAAAGATTGCAAACAAGTGACGTTATTGAAAATATCTAGTTTCAAGCTGTTCGAAAGTCAAGTCATAATCTAAGCATCTTCTTGTTCCCAGGCGAGAACTTTGGTGGCATCAGTAGGTTTGGTGGTTGTAAGATAAAAAGTCTTACCACGTGCTTTCAGTGAAACCGACATAGCACGAGACCATTGAAGGTAATTAGAACCCTTCAATTTTGTATTGGTCAGTGATCCAATAAAAAAAGAATCTTTGTTGTCCAATTTTTAATCCATGATAGGACAAAGAAGTTGCTAGAGCAAAGATTTAGAAAGCGAGAAAAGTTGGCTGAGATTGGTTGAGCTGAGGGAGCTGAGAGGCTCTGCCGAGAGTGACAAGAGGCTGGGCCGAGAAGGTTGAGGAGGCCAAGAGGTGCCAAAGGAATCGAGAGGGGCCAAGGGAGACGAGAGGCACCGAGAAGGGAAGGACCGAGAAAGAGAAGTTATGGTTTAGAAAACCCGCTCTGATACCATGTCGAAAGTATTTTAGAGAATGAAAAAGATATATTCTTCTCTCTAGGATGTCAATATTTATAGTCACAACTTACAAGTAAATAAGGAAACTAACCTAAACTAATTTCTACAATCAATACAATCAATCTAATGCTTAAATTAAGTTACATATTAAGTCAATATTTACAACAATTATATTATAAAATAAAGACCAAGATTTATTAAAATATCTTAAGTGAGTCAATTATGTCAAAAATTTCTTATCATTTGGATCTTTGAATGACTCTTTAGTTTGCTTTAAACTAGTAAATTGTTATACTAGATAATTTAAGTTATTTAACTTCTTATTATGGCTAGTATGGGTCTGATATTGCCATTTACAAATTTTTTCTTCAAAAATTATTACTTTTGGCAAATTAGCTCTCCCTATCACACACACACACACACACACACACACACACACAAACTCAATAAGCTAGTTTTGAACTAATTGATCTCTTATCCCAAATAAATTCTAATACTAATTTTTTTTTTAACTATATCATAAAAAACTTTTATAGCTAAGTGGTCAGAATATATTAAAATAACAAATTTCTTCTTATGTAAATTCAATACTTAATGAAATAATTAATCATTGATGAATGATGATTCATGAATTTTTTCTTTTTATAGTTTACATCTAGTATTTTAATGAGCTATCTTAGTTAAATGTTATACAAATAAACATTTATTATACTCATAATCCTAAAAAATATTAGGAGTTGCGAAAGTTTGTTGTGCTTTAAATTTTTATTAGCATTTTTTGAGTTTTAAGTTTGTTCATCGTGTATTTTTAAGGATTCTTAAAAGGAAAATATTAGTTATTAATTTTCTCATTTTGTAGAATCTTACGATTCTCGATCCAATCTTACGACTCGATCTAGAAGACCCTCTTTTCGATCCATTATAGGATCTCGATTTTAATCCTTGCTTGGGTCATGCTGAGTTTTGTTTTTGGGTTACTCAAGGACTGGCAGGGTGGTTGTAGTCTATAGGCATAGAAGGAGCAGGGAAGTGTGGGACATTGCCCCTATGTGCCTTCTTTGATGCGTTTGGAATGAAAGAAATGGGAGGACTTAGAGAGAGAGAGAGAGAGAGAGAGAGAGAGAGAGATGCTGGTGTTGGAGCTGAAAGGGATGTTGATTCTGCTGATATATTTTTTTTGGACTTTGCAATGCTTTTGCACATCTTTCTTTCATTTCTTTCTTGTTTTTTTTTTTGGTAGATTTCATGGAGAGTGAGTCTGACATATGATGTATTGAGGGTTATAGTCAATGTTGTCAGAGGCTATCGCTTAGGTGATCGGGTGAGACGATTTTCAGTTTTATCGCCTTAATATTTCCAGGCCAGGCGCTTCAAAGAGGTAATGCCTAGACGAACGCCTTACGTAACGTAATAGGCGACCATGTGATGGCCTTTTAAATTATAACATATTTTACTTGTATGTCCTTATCTTTATAGTATTTTATGCACTTATTTAACTATTTTGTAAGAGGCATATTAATATAAAAGAATATAGTTATAGTCTTGAAGTATTATTGTCCAGTTTATTATATTGATACAAGTATTATTATCAAACATTAGCACAAAATTGACTTAAAAAATATTTAAATAATTGAATTGCTGCAAAAAATTCAAAGTTTTGGGGAGAGTAACACTTCCAACATGAAAAAAAAAATTTAAGTAGGGATTGATATTTTATCTTCTATAACTAGCAAGCTGTCATCATTCTTCACAAAATCTAAGCTTGCCTGCAATAAAATATTTTCCTTCCATCAACCAAATTGATTACCTATATGGTAAGTCTTCTCAATATAGGCCTGGTTTTTAGAATTAGTTTAGACTTTAGATGTCTACGAGATTGGCCCTATCATGTCTTCCATATTATTAGGACTAGTAAGTTTACAAAAATTTCTTCTATATAAGACTTAGATAACAAAACTTTGAATATTAATTTAGAAAAAAAGCACTAAAGCTTAAAATGATTATATTACTAAAATGCGTAATATTTAACTTTTAGATTGAATTTTTTAGTGTTGCATAATAGTCATTTTAATGATAAGATATTATGTAACTTAAAAGTTAGAATGAATTACTTTTTAATGTGTAATATATATATATATATATATATATATTGATTATTTTATTAGTTAGGGCATTGCTTCACTCATGTTAATACTTTTTTGTTGCCTCACTTTTCAGGTAATGTGAGATTTTAGCACCTTAAGGGCGCCTTTCGTCTTTAACAACACTGGTTATAGTGTATATTTTTTTGTGTACATGAGTATGCCCCTGTTCTTCTTTAGGGTTTTTAATGTATTATTGCTTATCACACACACACACACAGAGGAGGTGCAACATGTCTTCCTGGTCTTGTAAGCTTCCTTGCTTGTCAATTAAAGATAGAGAAAATAACAGAAGAGAACTTACCCAAAAACCAATAATAAATAATAAATAAAAAGGAGAAATGGAGAAGGTTGTGAAAAAGAGAGGATGGTCTCAAAGTTCTTCCAACTATCCTTCCCTTGCTTGTTAGTTAAAGATAGAGAAAATAAGAGGAGAACTTCTCCAAACAAATAAATAAATAAATAAGGAGAAATGGAGAAGGTTACCAATCAAAAAAAAAAAAATGGAGAAGGTTGTGAAAAAGAGAGGATGCTCTTAAAGTTCTTCCAACTATCTTTCTTCAAATTTAATTATAGAGAAGAAAAGTGATGAGAACTTAGCCAAAATAAATAAACAAATAGGAGAAATGGTGAAAGATGTGAAAAAGAGAGGATGGTCTCAAAGTTCTTTCTACTATTTTTCTTCAAATTTGATTTTCTTTGAGGGTTAATCAACAAAAATAACAGTTATTTTTAGGATTTGCATAAGCCTGAAACAAAATAAAAAAGAAGGGCTAAATCCCTTCCTGCCCATTATAGCAACATATTAGGACTAAAATTTCCTTCATAAAACCTAAAAAGCACCTAAATTTTTGAAAATACAGTATTATTCGTATAAAAATTCCTAACAAAAATCTCTTGCTCCAAAGATTTATGGATATGGTGGCATCTGCTATGATCAAATGGCTACGGTATTAGGATGCATCATTACCTTAAAAGAGTATTTGATTGTCATTGCTTATCCATGATTTGTCAACAGTATCTGTAGGATCCCTCTTGGTATCATATGTTTCAAAGGCGGGTGTGCAAGGCAAAATGTTGGAACCTCCAAATGTTAAAGGCATATTCTCATGTCTTGAGGTCCAAGGCTCATGATTCCCTCTTGAATAATGAAATTATTAAAACAAGTTGTGAATTATATATCCATAAAAATTAACATGTTCTGGAAACAAGAAAAAGGGGATAAAAAGAGCTGTATCTATCAGTTGACAAAAATTATGTTAGAAATTCTTAGTGTGAGATAAGCTTTCAAAGAAATTTGAGAAATGTAATTATGTTGAATAAAAATAATAAAAGTACTATTTTTTAATTGTTTTTTCCCTTTTTGTTTTCCTAAAATAGTCCATCACCTACTGTTTGTCTGACCAATGCTAGGTGCTGAAGATGTGGATTGGGTAGAAAACTTAAAACTCCGGCATTATACGCAAAGTAACTACACATTTGTATCCACATTCTCATGCTAGACAGCCCAAGCTTTTAGCATTGACTCAAGCAATGGCCCCTATTTTAATTTTTTTTCTTTTTCAAATTATAGAAGTTAAAAGAGAGAGAACCTTGAAGTCGTAGTTCTGTGAGGTATAAATTATTTTGGATACTGTTTGGACCATTTACCTTAGGCATGTTTCTGAAACATGCGTGAAAGGTGCATCTCACTTTGAGGCATGAACCTCCAGTTGTTTCTCTGAAACTTTCCTTCAGATGAGGCAGAACGGGCCTTGCTTTTTGAAGTATTGCTTGGTAAATGACGTGTTTGTTTTTTCTCACTTTTATCCTGTATATTGGTTGCTTTTAGCTCTGGTCTTTGGCATAAATACTTTTACATGGATCCACTTAATACTAAAAGTTGTTCACTTTTCCTTATCCTAATTGATTGAAATCATGTTATGCTAATTCATTGCATGTCTGTTGTCTTGATCACGACTCATTTAGGATTCATGTGAACCTGGGAACCACTCAGATGTCACTGAAGAGAGAGATGAGATCAAGGCACCAGCTCCTCTATCTCCTGCTGGGACAATCTCCTCCCAAGGCCAAGAGGCAAATTCAAAGACGGGGGATGTTTGCTTCACTAAGGAATCATCTAAAAGTCATTCTAATGGATTTCAGCCACCTCCATGTGTTGATGTGGGATGCTTACATGATAAAAAATGCAGTAGTCATTCTGGTGGCTTTCAGCCTCTTCCACATGTTGATACGGGGTCCTTACAGGATAAAAAATCCAGTGGCATGCTTCCTTCTGAATCCACAGCTTCAGACTTTGCATTTCCTATAGTTAAGGGGAAGCAAATTCTAGGGTATTCAGAAAGTTGCAGTCCACCCTCACATAGCTTCCATCACCATCTGCACTCTCAGGGTAACCAGGCAGCACATGGCATTTCTTCTTCTTCTCATGCAGGCAGTAGTTCTCTTAATGGTGAAGAGAAGCAAAAGGAACTCATGTTGATGCCCCATGATACTTCTGATAAATTGGGATTGGTACTGGAGGCACTTCAGAAGGCTAAGTTATCCCTGAACCACCAACTTAATCCAGCACTTCAGAAGGCTAAGTTAACCCTGAACCACCAACTTAATCAATTGCCATTAATAGAAGGTGGGTCTATTGGGAAAGCTATTGAACCTTCTGTCCCTCCGATGAGGACTGGAGACAGAGTGGAGGTTCCTGTTGGATACGCTGGGCTTTTCAGAGTACCAACTGATTTTCAGTTTGAAGAAACTACCCGAACCAACTACCTTGGTTCAGGTTCTGGATTAAGTTTGACAGGTTATCATCCTGATACAGCCTTTGCACTAACTGCAGGTGATAGATTTATCACCAGGCCTTTCATGGAGTCTAAGCCAGTTGTTTCAACTGATAATCATCAATTTCTCAATATTCCTTCTAGCCAATACATGGAGAGCAGGTCAAGAGTTTCTACATTCAAGCCATTCTTTGAGCCTCGTTTGGATGCAGTTGTACCCTCTTCTAGTGGATACGGCTCTCTTGATCCTAACTTGGATACAAGCGTACTCTCTTCTAGAAGGTTCTCCAATACCACTTATCCCTTCTACCCAGACCTAATGCCACGGATGCCTTCTAGTGGAGGAATTTCAAGACCTTCTGGGGGAACTGGGATGCCACCCGTGGATCGCTTCTCTTTTTATGGTGATCATAATAAACCAAATATGGAAACTGGGATACGACCGCCGAATCGCTTCTCTTTTTATGATGATCAAAATATGAATTTGGAAACTGGGATGCCACTGACGAGTCACTTCTCTTTTTATGATGGTCAAAATAAACTGAATTTGGAAACTGGGATACCACTGGCAAATCGCTCCTCTTTTGCTGCTGATCATGATAAACCGAATTTGGGATCTGGGATACCACCGGCGAATCACTTCCCTTTTTATGATGATCATATCAAACCAAATATGTACAGATAGCAGTAAGCCATTAGTAACTTTTGGTTGTCATTGCAGCTTTACTAAAATGTGCAAGTAGCATGGATCTTGTAGATCCCTCCCCCGCTCCTTATCTCTTCTCATCTGTTTTTTTTTTGTGGTATGTTTTGATCTTTGATGAAGATGGTTATGGGTGTTTGAGGACACTGCGCTTTGAGAGGCCATTTTCTGTATCTTGTATCTAGGTTGTGTATTATTTATGAAGAATTAGAACCATGTAGCATTTACATCAAGAATTTAAGTATTGTATACGTCATTAGTCCAATTCCGGGAGGTGGAATTTAGAGACAATGAACAATATATTGTTCTTTTTACCTTTTGCCTTTGGTTTTTTGTAAAGAGTTTTACCTTTTGATAATCTATTTAGTCGTTGGGATTTTCTTGAAATTAGTTTGATGCTTGATCTTAGTTCCTACCTTAAGCCACTAGGACTTCCTAGTATTCACCTGTGCCAATTAGTTTATGAACAAAGGGAACTTATTTATTTTTAAGTTAAATCAGTGTAGATATCTAAATGAACATGGTGCCGTTAGTTCCAAATCATTGAGTCTTCTAGTGTTAATCCATTACTTTTAAACACTAGAAGTAGTCCTGAGGTTGCTTTTATCCATGTGGAAGATTGCTTTGCAGTTTAGGCACTGGGAAGAGATGAACAAAACTTGGGAGCTAAGGTGGACCCTGGTCAAGTCCGAGGAGGTTTGGCTTGGGAATGACTCCACGAGGTGGAAAAGGAGCTTGGGGTTTTTTCTAATACTGTCCACAAGTAGTTTTCACAGTTTGCCTTATATTTCACCTTTCACTTCTTGATCAAGAAAATCAAAACTGCTTGTGTCTTAGTTTCTGGGGTTTTTTCTATCCTTTTATCCTAGGTTTCTTTCACCTTTGTCTGTAGAAAATTTTAGAGATGAACTTTCCCTTGGAGTTTTCCATTTGTTAGCAATGGTCATTTAGGACTCCGTAGTTGTTTGTTCTAAGCAGTTTGATATCATGCAGTGTTACAATTCAGTCTCTCTTATGGATTTTCTTCTTATTTTTCAAGGTAGAAAGCAATCGTACTGCATCATCCGTCTGACCAGAACTCAAGATTTGCATCAAAGGTTAACTCTTCTTATTACCGGGATTGAGTACTATGCAATCCTTTGAGCCATGCTTCTTTAACTAATAAAGTGAAAATGATCTCAATCTTCCATATAATGCAGTTTTCTTATGAGCCCTTTCTTTTCTTCTCTCTCTTAATTTTATATTTTTGGATGTTTGCAGTGAAATAATGTCAATGGTCAAGCAGTCTCAGTATTGAATTTTCCAGTAATTATATTTTTTATTTTTATCATCCTGTGGTGTTGAACCCATCAATGGCAACTAGGAAATTTCATAAGTGAGCTCTATGTTAATTCAAGGGAACTACATCTTGAGTATGGTAGAAAATGATTCATTCCAATAGACTAATAGCCAATGGTAAATCCAGAGTTTGTGTTACGAGGGCAAATATATATATATATATATATATATATATATATATAACAGGAATATTATAGAAGTATTAATAATTTTGAGGGAGGCAATTTTTAAATTATACTAAATTTTAAGTAAAAAATTTTATTTTTTCAAAATTTTGGAGGGGCGGTGGGCTAAGACGTGGGCCCTAAGCTTTCTCAAATATCCAGTCAGTGTTTTGAATGTTAATGACATGAAGGCCCTTCACAAAAGTCATACATTAAACGAAAATTTATACTAACCTCTCCCGAGATCACTTACAATTAAATTTATTCTATTTTAAATTTATACAAATCTCTTTTGACATATACCACAATACCAAATTTTTTCATCCGTACGATTTCATCATTAGCAGTAACGGAATAAATTAGAGTTTCAACTGATAATTTCTTATATGACCAAAATAGCCTTCTATATTACAAGACCTCCCCTATTTTCGTTTTCCTTTCCTTTGCTTTTATTTTCCTTTCCTTATATATATAACATCAATTGTGCCTAAAACATTTCTCAGCTTGTTTTTGCACCTCCCTGTTTCATGAACACCTCCAAAATATCTAATAGCTTTCACACACACACACACACACACAGATATATATATATATATACACACACACACACACACACACACATTCTTCATTGAGGGATGTAGTGATAACTATTATATATAACACATTAGTATAAAAACTCATATGTTGTCCCTCAAAAAATGTATATATTTATTATCGATCGGTCATGTAATAACGCCATGGAGGTGGCTATTAAACATTTCTCATAATTTATATATATATATAACATATTTTGGCACATTCATAATTTAAATTCAAAGTTTAAGGTAAAGATGATTACATTTTGAACTATGACATCCTCGTTCAGCATGTTTTTTTTTTTTGTCTCTTCATGAGATGGGCCAGCCAATAGTTTGTTTAATTCATTCATCGCATCCCCGGAAACACACCTCTGTGTTTTAGGCACAATGGATGTACATTCACTTTGATCCAAACAGCCATTACTGAGAACTTCTACCACTTCTTGCAGAGCATCAGAAAATATAACAGAACTGGAAAAGTTCTCAACTTCTCAGTCGTTGCTGCAATTTGATTCCATTGAGAGAATGATATACAAATGAGTTTTAAGCAACCCATTAGACTTATGGGTAGCTCTTTATCAAAACAACCCCAAATTCATCCATCTGAATACCATATGCACAATCGAATCTCATCTTCGCATAACCGAACCCTATGAATCAAATTGCAGCCCACTCGAGCGTAGATCGAACAAAAAAAAAGACACTAATGGTGCTACTGGTGGAAGGCACGCATCAGTAACATCAATTGTTCATTTTTCCCAGTTCAATTACAAGAAGGGTTTGAAGAAATTAGCCAAGAAAAAAAGAGACGGGTTTGAAGATAGTTATAGAGAGCAAGATCAAAACGGTGAAAAATACCCATTGGAAAAACACCATGGATATCGTCGCCGATAAGGTAACCGATCGCCGTCGCCACCACTGGAAGTTCACCCAACCTCCAACGCCACCAACTTTTGTTCTCATTGTCACAACAACAATAACCACCATCAAGACATAGGCCCCCCATCCCTACTCATCGATAGTGGACACCTCCCGAACCCCGATCGTTGTGTGTGTGAGAATGAAGGCCGAATGGGTTTTTTTTTTTTGTGTTGTTTCTAGAGAGAAGTTTTACAGTTATTATGTTTGGTTATGTTTTTGGAAACGGATTCTCAATTTTAAAATGTAAGACACCCCTTTTAAAATTAATTTTTTAAATTTTTTAAAATTTAGATTATCATATCTAAATATATTTTTATAATTTTTAAAAAATTAATTACAAAATTTTTAGAAATATTTTTTTAAAATTTATATCTAAATTGTTATCTAAGCACATAATTTTTAGAGTAAGAATAGATCAGTGAGAAAGAACTCTCATGATGCAGAAAAATGGGGAGGAAAGAGAGAGCAAAGAAGACTGGAGAAGGAAAATACATGATATGAATTTCAGATTTAAGAATACATTAACAATCAAGGGTAATTAAGTCTTTTTATTACTTCCCATTAAAAATCGTCAAAGAACATTGTGATATGGAATGTTAATGTAATTTTAAAAAGAATACGGAGATTTCTATAATTGTTAATAATTTTATGGGAGGTTAGTATAATTCTTTTACATTAAATCAAACCCAATAAATATTAAAAAATTGCACAAATTGTCACATGAAATAATAGTTGGTTTTACACTATGTTTGGTTTGAGAGATTTGGAGAGAAATGAGAGTAAAGGAGAAGGAATGAGAGGATATTTTGTGTTTAGTTTAAAATTTGAGAAGGAAAGAAAAAGTGATGGAGGAGTTTCTTAACACATGTTTTATCCAACTTGCTCTCCCTCCAAAAGTGGGAGAAGATGGAGAGAAAGGAGAGAGGCCTTAACGAACTTTTTATAATATCGATTTTAACCTTAAAATTATAAAAAAATAAAATAAAAAAGACATCTTTATCCTAAGACATCAAATATAAGCATCGATTCTCCTCCTATAATATTGTACATATGTTTTCTATGTTGCAAAGTGACTCGATTTGATTCAGGTATTTTTTTCTTCACCTTCATTATATATTTATATCAGATCATGTATATGTGTGTGTGTGTGTGTGTGTGTATATATATATATATATATAGATAGATAGATAGATAGATATATGATGTACCATAAAATGACAATTTAACCTAAGATTGACATGTGTATAAGCTCTTTTGTGTGCAGATCAAGAAATGACACAAAGCTATTCAGATCTGACAACCCCGAGGATTCAGACATCCCTTGATCAGAAGGGCATGGACCTTTCCTCCAGAATAGTGAGTTCGGAGTACGTACCTAGAGGGGGTCTCGAGCTGATCACCGCATTATGTATCCTACCGACATTGAAATAAGGAAACAGAGCGCAACATAGAAGCTGTTATTCTCGAATATCTTTCAATCCCTCATTTTGCAGAGATCAGAGTTCAATATGGAAACTGCCATCTTCAAATATCGTCAAATCCCGAACTTTACGACTCCAAATCAGGATCAACTTAGGGGATCCGCAACTTATAAATACAACCTTAAGGTGCGCTTTTCGATTACAGTCAATTAATCTCTTTTAATTGCTATATTTCTTTTATTTTTTCTGACTTTATCATTGGAGTGGCTATCACCGGAGCCAACCCGGTGGCCCTTTGATCTCTCTTTTTGAGTGTTTGACAAGCGACGAAGAGCGAAAGCCCTACTGATCAGAAAGTGCAACAACAGTTTGGCGCCGTCTATGGGAACAACAATTGTTCCTACTAATTCTCTTTATCAAAAACAACTCTTTTGTCTTTTCCTTTCTAAAGGAGCCATGGCTCCCAATCTTCATCCAAGGAAAAGTTCTCAAAACCATCGAAACCAACCGTCTGCTGGAAAAGAAAGGGGGCAAACCTCCGATCACTTATAGCAGCAACTTGATCGAATCCAATGACAGTCCGATCTGATGTAATAGCAGCTCCTCGCCATGTCCCAAGCCTTGGCCTCTTTAGCCTAAAACCAGTAGAGTAATCCCACTCATCCTCCTACAAGTACAACTAATGAAGGGGTTCGACCTCTTGCTACCACCACGGTCGGAGTACCTCCTAATAAGAAGACCCCTAACATGTAGTCGGTACACCCCTATGGTACCACTCACATAGAGGGCGACCTCCAGCCATCAACCGCAGCCCGAAGAGGGATGCTTGTTTTTTATCCTGTTATCCACTATCAATGCAGGACAAGGATCCCAACTCCACTAGCCTCGGGGGCCAATCTAGCGCCACTCGAGTTTTAGCCTCCACTGGCACTAGTTCCCCCGATCCAAGGAGGGCAACGTCCCTTGCCACTACTGGACAGAATCATCCCCTCTATATAGGGACTGAGGCTGCAAGGCAAAGCCAACAACAACCAGTTCTGCCCAGAGTTTCTCAAAGGATAGAGGAAATAACAGACTCTATGAAGCAAACCATCTTCACCAAAGGGACCCACGTTCCTCCAAAGAAGGATAAATTAACAAAGTTGCTTGGAAGGTTCGCCACACCGTTCACTCCTACCATAATGGCGTAGGAACGACCCAAGAAATTTGTTGTCCTAAAGTTCACCCTGTATGACGGGTCTGAGGAGCCCGAGGACCATCTCTCCCACTATCAGCATACGATGGCTCTATATGGGGCTACCGATGCCTTCATGTGTTGTACTTTCGTGACAAGCCTCATGGGTACCGCTCTGAAGTGGTTCCATATCTTTCCCCAAGAATCGATCATCAACTTCTATGAGCTCAGTAGGCAAGATCGATTCCTGACTAGCAGGAAGTTGAGAAAGGGTCCAGAATTCTTGCTCACCATAAAGCAGTCCAAGGACGAATCACTTTGGGAATACATTGCTCACTTTAATGTCGAGCTCATAGAGATAACAAACTGCAGTCCGAGCTTCCTAGTGGCAGCTCTTACCTCTAGCTTAGGGCTTGGACGCTTTCAAGACTCTTTGACAAAGAGCCCTCCCATTAACATGGCAACGCTTGTGGAGCGGGCATGAAAGTACATAAACCTGGAAGATACGAAGATGTCTTTTTAGAAAGCCAAAGAGCAAGCTCAGAAGAAAGACCACACTCAGAAAAGGGACGCCAATATAACTAAGAAGAGGGTCAGAAGTCCCGACAAGAGGGTGGCACCCAAAACCTAGAGGAACCTTAACTCTGGAAGGTACGAAACGTTCACACCTCTGAATGCCTCCCTTACTCACATACTCAAGCAAGTACAAAAACGTGAGGATTTAAGGTGGCTGGAACCATTGAAGAGCAGTCCTAACTCCAGGGATCAAAGCAAATACTATGACTTCCACAAAGACCATAGGCACACCACCGATGAATGTAGAGCCCTCAAACATGAGATTGAATAGCTCATTAGAAGAGGGCGTCTGTGGGAGTTCATCCGACAGGACAGAAGGCAAAACCCCCGTAATGACAGGCCATAACAAATGAGGCAAGAGCAAACGCCTAAACAAAGGGAGGCTTGGAACGAACAGTCACACCAGAATAATAAGGTCATCTTTGTCCTCCATGCCGAAAACTCACTGACGGGAATGTCCAACAGAGCCAGGAAGCGCTATGCTCTAGAGGCAAGGGCAGAACCCAACGTTTCTCAGATTTCTGCCATTGAGAAAAGGCTGAGGCCTGCACCGCAAATCCTGTTCTAAGAGTTGGATCTTGTTGGGGTACACTGTCTTTACAGTGATGCTCTCGTCATCTCACTCAAGATTGTCAATTTTGAAATCAGAAGGGTTTTAGCCACCACTACTATAATGACGGGATTTGATGGGAACCTCCGCACCTCACTGGGCAAGATAGACCTCCCGACCATAGCGGGAGAGGGGGACACTCAGAAGACGTTGATTTCTGAATACATGATCTTGAACTCCAAGTCTCCCTACAATGTCATCATCGGAAGGCCTTGGCTTCATCAAATAGGAACAGTCACCTCAACCCTCCATTAATGCCTGAAGTACGTCCAGAATGACAAGGTCTACTCCATCAGAGGCTGTCAACCAATCGCCTAAGAGTGCCATACTCTCGTGCTGAAGGAAAAAGCCCTCAAGTAAGAATTACAACATCCTTGTGAAAAAGGAAGTCCTGCACCTTCTGAACTTCACAAGACGGAGGAATACCCTTCTGAGATCGATGATCCATTAAGTCCTAAGGGAAGGGATAGCATGGCCAAGCCCATGGAAGATCCTATCAAAGTGTTTGTCAATTCTGAAGAGGGAGGTCGGTATTTACAGACTGGCTCAAATTTGTCCTCCTCTGAACAACAGTAGATTGTTGGGTTCCTAAAAGAAAATCTATCAATGTTCGCATGGGAAAGTAAGGACATGGAAGGGATGGACCCTAATTTCATCTCCCACAAGCTAATGACTGACCCTAGTGAGATAAGAGAAGAGGACCTTCGCCCTTGAATGCCACAAGATCATCAACGAGGAAGTCCAGAGACTGCTAGACGCTAGAATGATAAAAGAGGCGTTCTACCCCGAATGGCTCGCCAATACAGTCCTTGCCAAGAAGAAGAATGGCAATTGGCAGTTTTGCGTTGACTACACAGACCTCAACAAAGCCTATCCTAAAGATAGCTTTCCCCTCTCGAGGATCGATCAACTAGTTGACGCAACCACAGGGCATTAAGCTCATGAGCTTCATGGATGCATATTCAGGGTACAACCAGATTCAAATGTACCTTACAAACTAGGAAAATACAGCCTTCATATCCGAACGAGGTCTCAATTGTTATAGAGTGATGTCGTTCGGTCTGAAGAACGCTGGCGCCATGTACCAGTGGCTGGTGAACAAAATGTTTGACTCCTTAATTGGCAGCACAATGGAAGTCTACATAAATGACATGCTGGTCAAGAGCATAAGGAAGAATAACCATATCCAGCACTTGAGCCAAATGTTCAACATCTTGAAGTAGCGCAGAATGAAGTTGAATCCCTCAAAGTGTACCTTCGAGATCACTGTAGGGAAGTTCTTGGGTTTTCTGGTCTTTTAGAAGGGAATTGAGGTAGACCCCTCACAAATTAAAGCTCTGATTGAGTTAGAGTCGCCGAAGACCAAGAAAGACATCTAGGGCCTGAATGGAAGGATAGCAGCTCTGAATCGATTCATCTCTAGATTTACAGACCAGTGCCTCCCATTTTTCAGAGCCTCGAGGGGGAGTAAGGCCCTTGAATGGACCCCTGTATGCGAAAAGGCCTTCCAGGAGTTGAAACAATATATGGCCTCCCCCGAACTCCTTTCAAAACTGCTTCTGGGGAAAAACTGCTTCTGTACCTTACGGTATCAGAAAATGCCATCAGCTCGGCATTGGTCAAAGAAGACAGAAGGATCTAGAGGCCGATTTTTTATGTCAGCAAAGCACTTTTGGATACCGAGAAGAGATATTTTGAAGTTGAGAAGTTGGTTTTTACCCTAGTGATGTTCGCTCGAAAGCCAGACCTTATTTCTAGGCACATCCCATTGAAGTCCCTACGTCCTACCCATTAAAATCAGTTTTGCACAAGCTTGAAGTCTTAGGACGATTGGTTAAGTGGTCTATGGAATTGGGGGAATTTGATATATCTTACGTTCCACAAACCTCCATCAAAGGGCAGGCATTGGTAGATTTTGTTGCAGAACTCACTCTAACGCTGCATGATAAAACTCAAGCCAACATGGATGCCGTAGTTTGGAAACTTTACACTGACGGGTCATCCACTAATAGGGGTTCAGCAATGGGTATCGTACTCCAATCCCTAGATGGAATCATAATAGAAAAGGTAGTTAGCTTAGGGTTAAAAGCTTCTAACAATGAAGCCGAGTACGAAACACTCGTCCTCAACATAAAGCTGGCCCTGGAATGTGAAGCTCGGAACCTTAAAGCGTTTTTAGACTCTCAACTGGTGGTAAGCTAAGTCTTGGGGAAGTTTTCCACCAAAGATAACAAAATGGTTCAATATTCAGAGCTAGTGGACTTATTGAAAACCTTATTCCAAAAATTCACCATCTAGAAAATTGAAAAAGGCCAGAACTCCAGAGCTGACGCTTTAGCAAACATGGCCTCCCATCTCAAGTTAGAAAGAGATTCAATGGTGAGGGTTTCTTACCAACCAAAACCAAGCATCGAGGAAGTATAGTCCACCCAAATCTCAGAACAAACCCAGAAACTGGATGACTCCCATCATCCAGTACCTAAAAAAAGGATTGCTTTCGGAAGATAAAAACCAGGCCCGAAGGATTCGGATCAAGGAAGCTCAGTATCTAATCCTAAATGGAAAGCTCTATCGAAGATCCTACACTCAACCTCTTTTGAGGTGCCTATCTCCAGAAGAATCCCAATACGTCATAGTTGAGATACATGAAGAAATTTATGGAAACCATGACGGTGGCAGGACCATAGCCCACTGAGCTCTAACTTAGGGTTATTACTGGCCAAGCATGCTAAAGCAAGCCAAAGAATATGTTCAGAGGTGCAACAAGTGCCAACACTTTGCCTCATACCAGCACCAACCCCATCCTACGCTCATCCCTATTGCCAGTCCTTGGCCCTTCACTCAATGGGGGATGGACATTGTGGGACCACTGCCAAAGGCCCCACATAACAAATAATACCTGCTTGTTGCCACAGACTATTTCTCCAAATGGGCAGAAGCTGAGCCTCTGACCCACATTACTGAAACAGAGGTAAAAAACTTCACATGGAAGAACATAGTTTACAAGTTCGGCATACCCCGCGTCATCATCTTTGACAATGGTATGCAGTTTGCTAGAAAGGTGTTCGGAAAGTTCTATAAATACTTGCACATTAGTCACCACTTCTCCTCACCAGGGCATCCCTAAGCTAATGGCCAAGTAGAAGTCACCAACCGCATAATTCTTGATGCCATTGAGCAAAGGTTAGAAGAAGGAAAAGGAAGGTGAGTAGAAGAGCTACCCGGAGTACTCTGGGCGTACTAAACCACTAAAAGAACATCGACCACAGAGGCATTGTTCTCACTTGCATACGGTATCGAGGTGGTTATTCCCGTCGAGATCGGCATGCCAACCCTAAGGACGGATGCCTTTGACCAAGAAACCTATGACCATCAGCTTGTAGAAAATCTAGACCTGCTTAAAGCAAGACGTGAGTAAGCCAGAATCAAGTTTGAAGCATACCAGCGAAGAATGGCCAACAGTTTCAGTCAAGGGTTAAGATCTGTCAACTTTCAACTCGGGGACCTCGTCTTGAGAAGGGTATTCCCGAACACCAAAGATCCCACAATGGGAAAGCTCTCCCTTAATTGGGAAAGGCCCTATGGGGTAACCAAAATAATTAGGCCCATAACTTAGTGGTTAGAGGATGTGATTGGGAAGCTTGTGCCCCGGCCCTAGAACGTTGAACACTTACAAAAATATTATCAATAAAATATATATATATATATATTGTGTTTTCAATTGTTCTCATTTCAAATGTAGAGACCCCCAGGTCTGGTCCATTTCAATGACCCCTAAAAGCCTTGTATCCATTACAAATGCTATAGGCCTAGTTCATCTCAATGCACAGACGCTCAAGTCTATTCCATCTTAATGCACAACCCCAGGTTTAGTCCATTTCAATGATCCCTAAAAGCATTGTATCCATTACAAGTGTTATAGGCCTGGTCCATCTTAATGCACAGACCCTAGGTCTGGTCCATTTCAATGACCCCTAAAAGCCTTGTATCCATTAAAAGTGCTATAGGCTTGGTCCATCTTATTGCACAGACCCCAAGTCAGTCCATTTCAATGACCCCTAAGAGCCTTGTATCCATTACAAGTGCTATAGGCCTAGTCCATCTTAATGCATAGACCCCAGGTCTGGTCCATTTCAATGACCTCTAAAAGCCTTGTATCCATTACAAGTGCTATAAGTCTGGTCTATCTCAATGCACAGACCCTAGGTCTGGTTCATCTTAAAGCACAGACCCCTAAAAACCTTGTATCCATTACAAGTGCTATAGGTCTGGTTCATTTTAATGGACATACCCCCAGGTCTGGTCCATTCTTTCAGCCATTACAAGTATTCCAGGTCTGAAGATTTTATCTTGACTTAACTACAAGTATCTCTGGTCTGAAGATTTTATCTTAATTTAATTGCAAGTATTTTAGGTCTGAATGTTTATCGTGACTTAATTACAAGTGTTTCAGGTCTGAAGATTTCACATCGATTCAATTATAAGTATTCTAGGTTTGAGGATTTTATCTTGACTTAACTACAAGTATCTTAGGTCTGAAGATTTTATTTTAATTTAATTGCAAGTATGTTAGGTCTAAATGTTTTATCTTAACTTAATTACAAGTGTTTCAGGTTTGAAGATGTCACATCGATTCAATTATAAGTATTTCAGGTCTGAATATTTTATTTTAACTTAATTGCAAGTGTTTTAGGTTTGAAGATTTTGCATTGATTCAGTTTTGAATGTTTTATCTTGACTTAATTGCAAGTGTTTCAGGTCTGAAGGTTTTACCTTTATTTAATCACAAGTATTTCGGGTCTGAATATTTTGCCTTGATTGCGAGTGTTTCAAGTCTGAAGTTTTAGCATTGATTTATTTGTGAGTGTTTCAGGTCTAAATACTACTCTTGCTCTCAAAATTAATCACAAGGAACCGAGATAAATAAAAAGCCTTTCATTGATAAGCCCAGGGGACGAAAGATTACTGATTTACAAAAAAAATAAAACACCACAATCAAGGGTCTACAGGAAAGGGGGCAGCTTCTTTGGCAGGCTCAGCTGGGGCGGCTTCAGAAGGACTCAGCTCTAGATCGTCCAGCTGCACCACGTCCACACTGAAAATGTCGAGATCAAGGTAGAGCTTTTGTATCTTCTTGCGAAATAGCTCATACCAATGATCTACGAACTCGCCGCCCAACTAGTTCACCACATCCCTGAGCTCCTTCTCTGCCTCCTCTTTGGTCGCTCGCATGCTGAAGGCCAGCTTTGGAGCCGCCGCAGCCTCCACCTCTTCCAACTCAGAAGCCAAAGCATTCTTTTTTGACTCTAGGATGGCCACATTATTCAAAGCCTCTTTATATTTCTCCTCAAAGGAGAGGGAGGCAGAACGGGCTGTCCCGTGCTGAAGGCAAGCCTCGTTTAGCTTGGCTTGGAGCTTATCTTCCCTTTCAAACTCCTTTGAGAAGTATGTAATCGCAGTCATGGCATGGACGACCTGCAAAAAATAAGGTTCAAACCAGTCAGAATAGAAGTATAAAAAAAAAAAAAAATTTTAAGTGTAGAAGTTTTTACCATCATATGGGAGACTGAAAGGTCTTTGGCAATCCTCTGAGGCTTCACGTCTTTGAAGCACTCCGAAGCGAAGACCCAAGAGTCCTCATAAGCCCTCTTGATAGTGGCCTCCCTGTTCTCGGCTGAGATGATGCTGGGGGGGACCGAACTTAGCTTCTCCTTGCCACGAGAGGCTGAACGCGCAAACGAGGCTAGAGGTGGTGGCAGCTCCTCACGAGTGACTGGCGTTGCCAGCTCTTCGAAGACTGTGCACTCTGAAAAGTTGGAGGCTTCCACTTCAGTCCTCATCTTCTTCTAAGGAGGCGGAGGAATGGCAGGACTGGATGCCTTCCCAGTCTTCTTAGGTCCTGGCGTCCAGTTCGCCAACACCGACTTCTTTAGCGTGACTGACTTGTTCTTAACTAGGCTAGCCTCTATGAAGTTCTATAGGGTCAAGATACAGTCGTGAGGTTAGTTTTGGGGGTGCAGAAGTCATCGGTACTTCTCCTGAAGCTTTGAAGTAAAGATTGACCTTCTCCAAGCCTTTTTATTTGTAACACAAAACAAAAAACAACACAAAGTTAGAAAAAAAAATGAAAGAAGAAAATTTATGACTGAAAACCAAAAGTCTATGGGCTCAACCTTGAAGCCGATATGTTGAAGAAAAAGACTCGTTCGGTCTTCATAATCTTCATGTTCCCATCTTCTATTGACAAAGAAGTACCACTTTTTTCATGTCTTGTTGGAAGTGGGTACCGAGGTCAAGGGCTTGAACCTCTTGTCAAAGGATATGTAGTATAACCCCTCCGACCTGAGGTACTTCATGTCCATATTGCTTCGGATGAGGTCCAGATCTACCTCAACCCCATTCTGATGACCTAACACTAGGAAGGCCATAAGCTGGCCCCAGCTGTTGATATTCAGCTCGGTAGGACAGATCTTAAACCAGCCAAAGAATTCGTTTAAGAGGGGGTGCAAAGGGAGATGCACACCGACCTCGAACCATTTGAGGTAAGTGTAGATTTCCCTCATCTTTATGTCGGATGGGTGGTCTAAATTTTCTAGGGATCCTACGAACTACATTTTTGCGAAAATCAAAATTCAACTTGAGGGCATCTAGCATGCCCTTAGTCATAGCACTCTCACCTTTCTCTCTCTAAGATCGACCTAATGTACCAACCTCCCTGTTCCTAGACTCAAGGTGCGCCTCAAGAAGCAGCACCCCTGAGTCACTACTAAAGGGACTACCTATTTCCTCAGTAGGAAGTGCCCTCTGACTATCTACTTCAATGATTTTCCTATTTCTTACACTACTGGAAGATGTGTCGGAGGATGACATTATGGTAAAAATAGCAAGATGGAAATGACAATGAAGGAAAGGAGAACGCAGAAGAAGAATGATGGGTAAAATAGAAGGAAAGTTAAAGAAATAAAGGTTACCACTCACTAACTGGGGATCGGAGTTCAGCTAATGGAGAAGTCCTCAAGTGCACTGAAATTTACACTTAACTCATATTTCTTCTCAATAACTTTAAAATAGTGTAAGCTTTGTAAAGGAATCTAAGGGGAAAATGAGACTATTTATAAAACTCTAAGGACATCATTTAATGCCCCAAATCCCAACCGATGGTTAGATAATGATGGCCTCGATTATCGGATCAACGACTTAAATAATGATTGTGTTGTAACTGCTCCATTAACGACTGTTTTCTCAAAATACGGAATGACACATTAATGAGAAGATGTGTGACCCTTCAGAAACCCTAAACTCAGTTCTGTATGGGTCCTACAGAACTAAGGCTCAGGGGGGAGTAGCTAATGTACCATAAAATGACAGTCTAACCCAAGATTTACACACGTATAAGCTCTTTTGTATGTAGGTTAGGAAATGACACAAAGCTATTTAGATCTGAAAATCTTGAGGATCCAGATATTCCTTGATCAGAAGGGCACAGACCTTTTCTTCATAACAGTGAGTTCGGAGTACGTACCTAGAGAGGTCCCAAGTTGATCACTACCTTATGTGCCCTACCGACCTTGAAATAAGGAAACAGAGTGTGACATAGAAGCTGCCATTCTCGGATATCTTTCGATCCTTACTTTTGCAAAGATCAGAGTTTAATATGGCAACTGCTATCTTCAGATATTGTCAAATCCCAAACTTTATGACTCCAAATCAAGATCAACTTAAGGGATCCATAACCTATGTGCAGTTTTCAATTATGGTCAATTAATCTCTTTCAATTACAGTCTTTCTTTTACTTTTACTGACTTTATCATCGGAGCGGCTACTACCGGAGCCAACCCGGTGGCCCTCGGATCTCTCTTTTCGAGTGTTTGATAGGCGACGAAGAACGGAAACCCCACTGATAAGAAAGTGCAACATCAATATATGTATTAGTACTATGATTATATGGTTGTCGTTGCATATTTGTATGTTGACTCTTGGGTGAAGCTTTGTATATTGCAAAGCAACTATGAAACTTGTGTATTGCATTACAAGATTTGAGTTGTTATCGCAAAGCAAGTGTGAAACTTGTATATTGCATCACAAGATTTGAGAAACATCCATTGGTGGCTAATATTTCTAGAATATTCTTTTACGATTCAAACTAAGAGTGTGCCTTGTTCCCTAAATAATCCAAAAACAACTTAGTTGTATATTAAAAATTTTTACAACTTGAACCAATAGAATATTGTATTTTATGCACTGTATAAAAAATAAAATTCAATGCCTTTACTTAATGAGGGAGGGTACTTTTATAACTTGAAATAATAGAATCTTGTATTATGTGGCCATTTTAATATGAAGATAAAGACATGCAATGTATGAAAAATCAAATTCACTGCGTATATCATTATGCTTTATGTTTTTATTTTAATCATAGCCTTCCTATAAAAGAATGCATTATGTTTTGATATTAATTCATTTTTTGGAATCATGGTACTTTTTCTATTTTGATATTAATTCATTTTTTAATTGATAGATGGATTAGGATAGCAAGAGATTGAGATGAGAAATATTTTGTTGACATGGGAAAGAAGACGACGTCTAGCTGCAGCTCAAGTTATTTGCATTGCTATATATTGGTTTATGTGTCGAAAACGTTTTCATAGAAATTATGTAGATTTTCCTTCTAAACAGTTAGGTATTGAAAGACAAAGAGTACGAGATGAATTAATGAATCAAATTAAGAATATTGAGAGATGTCGTGATATTATTCGTATGGGGATAGAAGCTTTTCAAAATTTATGCAATATCCTTAAAAGAGATGGTGGTTTCCAACCTACAAAATGTACTACTGTTGAGGAACAAGTTGCAAAGTTTTTTTGCATATTATCACACAATGTGAAGCATCGTACAATTTCATTTTTCTTTCGTCGCTCCCGTGAGACTGTAAGTCATCAATTCCATAATGTCTTACAATCAATAATCTCATTGGAAGATAATTTTCTTCAACAACCAGATGGTTCAAAAGTTCGTCAGAAATATTCAATAATAGTAGATCCTATCCATACTTCGAGGTAAACATAGTTAACCTTTTTTTTTGTATTTGAAAACTTTTACATATTTAAGTGTAAATTTAATAGAACACATTTATGTCAGAACTGTATTGGAGCAATTGATGGAACACATGTTGGTGTGAAAGTGCCTCATGAAGATGCACCAAGGTATTGAGGTAGGAAGAATTATCCAACACAAAATGTGTTAGTTGCCTGTTTGTTCAACCTAAGATTCACTTATGTCTTACCTGGATGGGAAGGGACTGCATCAGACTCAAGAATAATTAAGAAAGCACTGACAAGAGAAAATAATCTGAAAATCCCTAATGGTAATGTTCAGTATAAAATTTTTATTTATATAATTAGTAACACTTAAAAATAATGAGTTTTTATTTTTAATAGGTAAATACTATCTTGTTGACGCGGGATATATGTTAAGGAGTGGACTTATTGCACCTTATAGAGGTGTTCGTTATCATTTAAAAGAATATGCTAACCGTCAACTAGAGAATCCTTGGAGTTATTTAATCTTCGACATGCTTCCTTACGTAATGCAATTGAGAGAGCATTTGGGGTATTAAAGAAACAATTTCCCATCATAAGAAGCACAATAGAGCCCACCGACTCAGCTGAGACACAATTAGAGATTATTTTAGCATGTTGTATCTTGCATAATTATTTAGTGTGTGTAGATGCTAATAAAAGGATTATTGATAAAGTAGATCAAGAACTACTAAACCACCCTCAATGTTAGGAGGAGGTTCGTGCTCCATTGGAAGTATGTGGAATGATTATGTAGCAAGTCAAGTGTGATATTTAATTTGTTACTTGATTGTGAAAAAATTTTGTAATCTTATTGAGACCTTTTGCATTTATATTTCTTTAAATTGTATCTACTATTTATTTTTCTTAAGATATATGCCATTTATTTTACTTATTAATATAGATCCTTTTTTTAATAAGATTGATGTTCCACAAGTCATGAGATTTGTTTTACAATGACTCCTTATTTTGCTTCAAAATTTTACATTATATTATAGTTTTTTTGTATTATATTTTATGTAGAGATTAGAAATGGTTAAAAAGTCAAAGAACAATGATGTGGGTAAGAAGGATAGATTTTTGTGGACAACTCAAATGGATGATGCATTATTTGATGCATTTTATCACCAAAACAGTATAGGAAATAGGGTTGATGGTACTTTTACTACGAAAGCATATGACGAAGTTGTCAAGGAATTACGTGAAAAAACTTTGTATGGAGGTTAACAAAGATAGAATAAAAAATTGCCTAAAAACTATTAAAATACACTTTAATGATTGCTTTGACTTGTTCAACTATGGTTTGAGTGGATTTTCTTGGAGTCGAGTGACAAAATTATGGAGTGTTGAAGCAGAGGTTTGGAAATCACTAATAGAGGTATGTTTTCTTATTAATATAGTTATTATGTTTTTACTTTTGTTTAAAAGTCTTATATTTATGTGTACATTAATTTAAATAATGTTTATGCTTTTTTTTTCATGTCATAGGAAAAACTTGATGCTGAAAATGGAGGACTACACCTATATGTGATGATGACAAATTATTAGAATTATTTGCTAAAGATAGGGCACCAGGTGCCGATGCTAAAACTGCAAAGGAAAAGTGATGACAATGGACTAACTCAACTGGTGAGGACCCCTTAGAAAGCGCTCGTGGTTTTGATCGGTTAGTGTCACAAAATGAAGTCATTTTGGAGCACATCAATTTTGATGTGAATGATGAGACAAAAAATATAATATCCCCTAAACCACCTTCTAGTGCACCTTCTCGAAGTACAACGACAAAAACTAAAAAGAAAAAGGTAAAATATGATGATGAGCAAGATGTTCAAATGATTAAGGTAGTTAAGTCTATTGTAGAAGCTATCAAAGAAAGTAATGTCATTCATATGCAGTACAATGAGAGCGTGAAAGAGGCGAACGTTCTTTATGAGAAATATCATCAACCAGTGTATTCAAAGAAAGAAATTTATGATGAATTAACAGCCATTGGAGTTGAAGAATTCCTTCTTGATGATGCTTATCTCTACCTTACTAACCATACTAACCATCCTGATAGGATGAGGCAATTCCTAGGTTGTCCATTTGAAAGGCGCAAAGGAATTTTAGAGAGAATGATGCATGATCGCCGAATGCCATGATTATTCATTTTGACTCGTCTTTTGATGATGTAACTTATTAAGACAATAGATTTTTTTTAGTTATTTTTGAATGTTATATGGATTTTGTTAGTAGGATTTGATATTTATTTTTAGTTACTTTTGAATGTTATATGGATTTAGATTTGATGGCATATAAAATTGGACTTATAAGTCACACATGTAATTACCATTAAATGTGCTTCAAATATTTTTTTGGTATAATTGTGCAAGTTTAGACAATTAGGCATGAAAATGCATCTAGTTACCATGAAGATTATATTTCCAACACTTTCGTGTTGGAGTAAAAAGCAAAAGCCCTATACCATGTTGCACCTGCTGTAATCACATTCTGGATACCCACAAAGGCCAAACTACAAGAGGTTATTAATTAACTCCCATCTTCACTGGATATACATGCATATAGAATTCTAGAAAAGAAGTTTGAATTGCAACTTGGGTGGGATTTTTCGGACCATCCACTGATTAGCCACTGTGCCTTTCACAATCTGCTGTCGCACGTTAGATCCAATAGGTCCCCATCATCATGCGATGGATGAAAATAAGCTCAATTAAAATTTTATTAATACAATTTTTTATGGTTCATCAAAAGGGTATAATAGTAAAAAAACTATAATCATTTCCTTTTCTTTGTGTTCTCAAGTATGATGAAAGGATTACATTCTCATTTTTCTCATTTATTATCAAAGCATGAAGGAGGGATTACACTCTCCTCTCCTTTCCTCCTCCTCATAACTAATGTTATCTTCCCTTTTTCTTTCTCTCCTACTTAATCAAGCATAGTGTTAGTGCACAACCAATGCTCACAATCCTACAAACTTGACTAGATTCACCATATTGTAGAGACACCCTATATTCATATTTGATTTTTATGTTTTGATCTTTGGTGAATATAGTGAAATATGGGTGTTTTTGGTTAGTGCCCTAGGTTCTATGTAGTACTTAAATGGAGTTGAATCTTTTATTTTTTTTATGACAAAGACTTGCCATCTTTTAGACGATAACTCGTTCCACTCTCAAAAATCGCATATTGAGTAAGACCAAAAACACCATTGACATGACTCGAATTAAGACCCTCTTGTGAATATAACGGTTTATTTTTAAGGTCTTATCAGTTGAACTAACCTAGAAAATGAGTCAAATTTTTAGAGAGAGACAATCATAAATTGGATTCAAAAATAGCTCTAATACCAAATGTAAGATCCAAAAATTACTCTGAGACGAATTTTAGAGTCTAGAAGAAGTAACAAATAAAAACAACAAAAAAAACTCAACTATTAATTTATTATCTAATCAATCAACCGAAAGGCATCTTTTTCCATTATAGTAACATGACATCAAGCAATTCCTCTCCAATGAACTCATGGCCACACATGGCCACCAGTTTGCTCTCACGGCTATTTGGCTCACGACCTCCTTTTTGTTTTGGCCACCATTCTATTATTTTTGTAGCTTATAATTCAATGTGATAGAGACCCACGTATTTTTAATTACACTGACTCTAAGTCCTATACTAATTAAGACATCTAATCTCACACAAATTAGTATAACTTGTTCAACTATAATTAGAAACTAATCATCACTAGAATATTAGTCCAATTACAATTAGGACTCTTCAAAAGCATTCCAAATATTACAAGTACTTAATAAACTAAACTAAGAAACTTCCTTAAATATATGAGATTGGTTTAATCGGCCAACAATGCCTCCTTTAAACCAAGCTCTTCAAACAGCTCTCCAATGCCTTCACGAGCAATAGTCTTTAAAGCAATTTATGTCGCTATAAGAAACTTTTGTAACAACAATCTTGAATAATCATCTGTCTTCATCTTCATACTCGGACGTGGTCGAATCTTGTACTTGGCATACAATTTCTCAGCTTGTTTAGTACGATCAAAAAATAAATCCATGCTCACCCATTCAGAATCAAAATCAACAAAATAATCATCTATGCCAATAATTTCGGCATCACAGTGGGGCAAAGCCTGCCAAAATTTCATAACATCAAAATCTTTATTTGAAACGCAGTTTGCAGCAACAAAATTATTAAAATCCAATCTAGTGTTGCAACCAAACATAAGAAATTTATCCACACCGATGAAATCACAAATCTCAGACAACTCGGACTTTTCAATTCCTCAAAATTCTTGAAACTTAGAATAACAAATCTTCACAAAATCATCAAATCCTTCAGCGATAAAATTTTCAATACCAATAAAATCAATAAACTCTGAATTTGAAAAATCTTTAATCTCATCATAGTTTGATTCAAAGTGTTTGGCAAATCAAACAGAGTAACAAGGCCAAAATCTTCAAAGTCTTCAACTGAATCAAGTCTACCAATAGAAAGCTTTTCTTCATTCTTAACTATTAACTTCTCAAACTGATTAGGCTGGAATAACTCTTCAATATTTCCTAACTCACCAAAATCAATTTCTAACAAATTCAAATTTTCATCTTCATGAGCCAAAGCCAAACGTTCAGTCTTACAATTAGTTATTCTTCTTCAACCTCCAAAATATTTCCTTCCTCACAACTAATATTTTCTTCCTTAGAATTATTGACGAAGCGGTCAATATCATATGAATCTAAATTTAACACATTATAGAATCATCCCAAATTAGAATGAGTTCTGAAAATAATTTTGAATCATAAATCACCTTATTTTCATCAAGTTTGTTGCTTTCAAAATCAACCACCCAATATCTATCTATGGGAGGTTCATAACCATTTTGCGATTTGTTTTTATATGCTAAAATAAGATCAAACCGTGATTCATGTGGTGGTTGATAGTTTTGTCTGCAAACAAAAGTATTCTAATGTATCGATGTATTGTCTTCCTTATTATCTGATAGAATCATTTAACTTTCTTCTCATAAAGATCTTTTGATAAATACTTCAATGCAATATCCAATAAATTAAATACATTGCAAGTACTAAGATAGAGTGTGTAATAACCTGAATTTTTTTTTTTTTTTTTTTATATATGAATTTTCCTTGGTTATTAAATAATTTTATTATTATTATTATTATTATTATTGTTATTATCATTATTATTATTGTTATTTATTATTGTCATTATTAATATTATTAAAAATGTGAAATTAATATAATGTGTAGATTATTATTAAATGCATGGGTGTATTTATATGTAACATGTATATGTGTGTGGGAGATTATAAATATGTATGTGTGTAGAATGATGTGTATTCCATGTGTATATGGATATGTATATTTATGTATAGCAGTGCATGTGTGCACTGTGTGTGTGTGTAACTGGACGGGTGTGTGTGTGTTTGTGACCGAGAGTGTGTGTGTGAGGTGTCGGCTAGGTGTGTGTGTGTGATGATGATGATGATGATATATATATATATATATATATATATATAGGGTGTATAGGGCAGCTTTGCATTAAATGCAAAGCTGCATTGGGGAAGAGAAAGGGAGGCTGAGCAGAGAGAAAGTTGGGTCAAGGAAGGCTGCAAGTGGAGAGGAATAGAGAGAGAAAGAGGAGAGAGAAAGAAGTCAGTTAGTGAGTGTTCTATATATATATATATGTGTGCATCCGTGAGTTAAAGAGGAAAATAGAAGGAAGGGATTGAAAAGGGAAAGGCAGAAGTGGATCAAGAGGAACAGAAGTGAGAGGAGAAACCTGCACAAAGAGAAAAACAGAAATTATAGGTAAGTGGGTTTGTTTCTGTTTTAAATTTTAAAGCATGATTTGTTTAGTTTAAATCATAGGGTTTTATAAAGCATGAAATCAGGAATTTAATGCAAGAAAAATCAGTGAAAATAGTGTAGAGTTGAGGGAGAAATCAACGGTTGCAGGTATGGGATAATAATCGGGTCCATCTATATTTTATGTAAGACACCTTGTTTAAATGGTCCTAAAGTAATCCTACGAGGTGCAGAAAGAAAATAGAAAAAAGAAATAAGTCAAAACAGTCGAGAACCGAGCATGAAATTAAGAAAAATTAGCTCACCGAAAAATCGGCCGGAGCTATTAAACCCCATATTTGAGATGATTGAGAGGGTCTTGATGGAAATAGAGGGTAGATTTGGAGTCCTTGGGAAGAGAGGAAGGAAATGGCATTGAAAATAGTAGAGAAAAATGATCGGGAAAGGTTGCCGTCACTGGAGAAGGCGCCGGAACCCTACCGGAGACTCACCGAGAAATCGGGAAAGAAGGGGGACTGTTCGGGTCTGGGTTCGGATCCGGTATGGGTTCGGGCGGTCCGCCCCTGCCACGTGTCACCCTGATGTTTTAAATTAAAAGGAGAATGGGTCTGTTTGGTTGCAGGTTTAAGAAATTGAAAAATTTAATTGGAACAAGAACAGGGATATCCTATCCCTGTTCTGGACTAAACCCTGTTTGGGTAACCGAATTGAGGATAGGAGAAAAATTGGAATTTTGCAAATCAACCTTTGTACTTTTTAGAAATTAAACCTTGACCCAGAACTTTCAGAATTTACAAACTGACCCCTCCAACTGTTGGTTATTATAGTTTGATCCTTTTGAATAAATATTAATAAAATATTAATTAAATTAATTAAATTAATTAATTAATAAGTTAATTAAATTAATTTAATTAATTAAATATTCTAAATTAATCCGGAGTCCAAATGGGACAAGTCATTAGTGTATTTTGACTATCTCGACCATTCTGAGACCAATGGTGAGGTCCGTTTTATGAGACAGGGTCCCAAAAAATAAAAGACCCGTAGTGACCTATAAAATTATCAAAATGCCCCTGAATTAAAATACAATCAAACAAACTCCGAATTTAGTAAACAAATAGTGAAAATTTATTATCTCGAACATTCCGGACTCAACCATGGAGTCCGATTTGTGAAAAGAGGTCACAAAATGTAAGAGCCCGTGAAAAGTGCAAAATGACTGTTTTGCCCTTTTGAACCCAGATGTCCGAATTGAGTTCTACGAGAACCTAAACTTATTTTCTTCGACGTTTCGGACCCAAATTGTAGAATCTATTTTAGCAAAATGAAAACTTAAGAATTAAAGACATAAAATTTGATGAATAGCATAAATTCAAATGACAATAGACTGAGTTGTAATTTATGCTTTTAGGGACACTGACAGGACAGGAGAGGGCGATCTGATCTCATGCATTTTCATTGACCAGTTCAGTTACGTGTCGTACACGATCTTCTAGGGTTGAGACTACCCGATAGGTATGGTGTTTTGCTAATGTTAGAAATGAAGTTAAGTTAGGAATGTTCTGTGAATGACTGGCATGACTTATGTGTTTATTTGGAATGTGTTTACGTGATGATTTGGAGTTTGTTGTTCACATCCTTACATTTTATTTGTACTTTATGAAATTTTAGTGAATAATGAACGTGAATCATGACATGTGTTTAAGTTGATTATATGAGATATGCTTGCATGTGGAATCAGCTGGTGATTTATGTATTATTGTCTCGAGCATGCTATATTGTGGAAACCATGTTTCATTGAGATTGCATTGGCATATTGGCATATGATGAATTCTTTGAGAACATGGCGTGGGTAAGCACGTGGTGCTTTGCATTATGAGGGTGTAGATCTTGGGGTGAAAAATCCAAAATTGGCCATTGCATTGGTACTCCGTGCCATCGGGGAGTACCCGTAAACGAGACATGGGTTGTGGTATAGAGTTGTGCATGGGTGCGTCACGCATACCATTCATATATATTACTGCGATGCTTTGAATGTCATTTAGATATAAATGTACACTTTGCACATGCCACGCCTTAGCTTTATTTCTTGCATTAGCATTTCATCATACCAGCAGTTGAGCTGACCCATTCGTGGGCAACATTTTTCAGATGAGGACCCTCCAGCCACTTGAGATTCTGTGATACCCTGATAGGGTGAAGCACGTGGTGTATATTTTGGTCCATGGGACTTGTATTTTGTAATGTAAGGGCTTAAGCCCGAATGACCTATGAACAATGCAGTTGTGCAATGTATTTTATGTTATTGTATATATTGATGGGAATGGATGCTTGCTTAGTGGGTTTATTTACTTTTGTCCTTTTATTTATTTTATTTTCTGTCTCGTCAGTCGCGCCTCGAGTTTGTAGAAATTCGGGGCGTGACAGAGTGTAACACGATGTAACCACTCATCAATATTCTGACCACATACTCTCAAAATCTCAAACTGTTGTCCACTCACCAAAACTTTCTCCATAATTTCAAATCAACAATTTATTTAAATCATGTACCTTGGTTTATCCAAAAACTAATCTCGCCGTCTTTTTTTTTTTTTTTTGCTTCAATCTGATCAATCTGGCCTCCCTATCGATTAAACCGAAACTTTTTTTTTCTTCACAATTATTTGTATTACTACAAGATCTTTTTTTTTTATCCAAACAGTTGTCGAATCCCAATCGAACAGCTCTTCAACAAACCACTTAAGATCGCAACACGAGAAACACAGTTCTCTAGGAACGAGACCAAACTTTAGATTTATGTAGCTCTAATAAATTACTTCCAAAATCGTAACTAGCTCTGATAAATTACTCTAATCGTAACTGGCTCTCACAAGATTAAACTTGCCTCTGAAACATTACGCCCAAGATCGTAATTGGCTCTCCTAAGATCATAACCAGGCTCTGATACCAAATTATAGGATCTAAAAATAACTCTAATACCAAATGTAGGACTCAAAAATTACTTTGATACCAACTTTAGAGTTGAGAAGAAATAACAAATAAAAACAACAGAAAAAACTCAGCTATTAATTTATTATCTAAACAATCAACTGAAAGGCATCTTTTTCCATTACAGTAACATAACATCAAGCAACTCCTCTCTAATGAACTCACGGCAACACATGGCCACCAGTTTGCTCTCACGACTTCCTTTTTGTTTTGGCCACCATTCCATTAATTTTATAATTTATAATTTAATATGACAGAGATTTACATATATATAATTACACTGAATCTAAATTCTATATTAATTAGGAACTCTAATCCTACACAAACTATTATAACTTGTTCAACTATAATTAAGAAATTAATCATTACAAAAATATTAGTCTAATTATAATTAGAACTCTTCAAAAATAATTTAAATATTACAGAGACTCAATAAACTAAATATATGAACTTGATTTAATTAGTCTAATTATAATTAGAACTCTTCAAAAATAATTTAAATATTACATAGACTCAATAAACTAAATATATGAACTTGATTTAATTGATCACATAAATTCTCCTTGTTCCCTTTTATTTTCCTTAAAGAGTATGATTGGGATTTTTTCAAAATTAGTATAATGCTGATTTTAGTTCCACGCCTTGTATCCAATTTTATGTGGCTATGCAATGCAAGTTTTGCAAATTGGTTTCTGAATAAAGGAATTTCATTTATTTTAAAGTCAAATCAGTGCATGCATCCAAATGATGATGTTGCAATCAGTGTCTTCTCCTGAGCCATGCTTCTTAAGTAATAAGCTTTCTGAAGTCTAATCTATGGAACATGCATGTTAAAATGACATCAAATCTTCCTTGAATACAGTGTTCCTGCGGATCTTTCTTTCTTTTTCTGGATGTTCATGTTGAAATAATGTCAATCATCAAACAGTGTCGGTCATTAAATTTCTAGTCAAGAATTTTATCATCATGTGATGTAGAATAGATCAATACCAAGAAATTTCCAAGCTGAGCAATGATCCTGATCCCGATAGGGAGAAAAATACTGATTTTTCAAGTGCCTAACAATTTAGTAAACAATAAGAATTATTTATTTAAGAGTAATGTTATATTTTTTAAAATTAGATTTTAAAAATTTATTATAAATAATGTAATATTAATGTTTCATTGAATTATTGATAATATTTCAAATTATATAATAAATATGATTATGTCACATAAATGTCAGATATTTGAAATAAATTTTTTAAAAATATAACCTTTTTTTATTTAATTATTTAAATGATAAATAGCTAGTTATTTCGCTGCAGAGAGCCCTCCAGAAAACACTAGTGCTTGGGGCCCAAGCTTTCTCAGCCACCTAGTCAGTGTTGATGCTTTGGACGCTCCACACCCACAAAAGTCATTTAAAACTACTAAGTCACTCAATTATCCAAGAAATATACAGAGGCTTGAATGAAGGTATATATGAACAACTTTTGACGGCCGCATATATGATTCGGTGCAGGTCCAATTTTCACAGCTATACAAGGTCGACCATTTTCTTTCATCAAACTGAACGGTCATGATTTGGCTTAAGGGTGACAAATGTTATTGATACCCAAAAACCAGTCTAAATCTGTCTAATAATTAATGACTTTTGAGTGATTCATTTAAAATATGAACTAAATATAGATTGGGTAAGAAAATCAATCCTTTATATGAGTAAAAAAATGGGTTGAAAATGGGTAGTGAATAGGTTGAGTAATAATTTACACCATACCTCCATCTCTCAAGATCATAGTTATCAGAACCAGACCAGACAATGAATCGGTGAAGGGACTAGTTTACGATTCACTGGTTCAATCGATTTTATAATTAATATATTAAAAATATCAATAAATATATTAAAAATTAAGAAAATAACAAGAAAAAAAAATATATTTTTATTATCTAGTGATAAATAACAAAATATAAGCATAATCATTGAAATTATCTTAATGTATAAGTTTAATATATTTGTATATATAACAAAAACACATGCAACAATATCTTATTTTATTCTAAATTTTATCATTTAATCATCAAACATACGAAGTTTTGTGAGAAAAAAATTGTAGGTGATAAAAAGACAAAAGGTGGTTCAACCGATTTTTTTTAAAAATTGACTGGTTCACTTGATTTTTTTAAAAATCGACCATTTCAACTGATTTTTTCTCATTCTTTAGCAAAACTGGTATTTTAATCGAACCGAACCGATTTAATGCCCGGTTCCCGATTCAACCAGTTGAACCGATCGGTTTGGTCCAATTCTGATAACTATGCTCACGATCTCATCTCAATCGCTCCTTCCCCCTCTCTCTCTCTCTCTCTCTCTCTCTCACTTACTCTCTTTCTCTCTACGTCTCTTAAACACATATGGTGGTTGTACTTGTTGGTTGTTGATGGCAGTAGAAGTTGTGGATGGTGGAGTTTGGTGGTCTGAGCTAATTGTGGCGGTGAAGGGCCAGAGCTAGTTCAAGACAGTTGAAGGCCTAAAAGGACTATTCCAAATGAGATTTTTTATAAAAGAAATTAATAAAAAATATAAAAATTATTTTGTATTAAAATATATAATAAAACTCTAATAAATAAATATATATATATATATATATTTTAATGCTTTGTTCTATATATACAAATATATTTTTGTAATATAAAATTATAATAGTACTTAAATAGGAGAGATGTATATATTTAACAAAATTATAATAATAGAGTTCTTATATAATCCAATAATAGAGTAATTCTAATAGAATTTATAAAATATAAATTAAGCAATATAAAAAATTATGGAATAAAGTTATTTTAATAAATTAATTTTTTTTGGAGTCTTTATGGGCCTTATTGATAACATTAGACTTCTATTCAATATATACAGACAAACATATATGTACACAAATGCACATATAATAAATGATGTTTCTTTAAAGAAAGTCTTCTTTAAACCTGTATAAAAAACTACCAAAGTTGATTATTGAACTTGATTCTTCGTATTAACATTCACCAAAGTTGATTATTGAATTTGATTCTCTATATTAATATTCTTTTAGAATTTAATTAAACTACTATTTTAATTTATTTCTTGCCATTGGAAATAAAAATAAATTAATTAATCACTACAAAAAAACTTACTTTTCGCGACGCACATTATTAGTGCGTCGCTAAAAGACACTGTGCGTCTCTAAAAGTGTCTTTTAGCGACGCACAAACAGGTGTCGCTAATAATAAGGAAAAAAAGTAATAAAAAATTAGCTTCCCGCCTAAAAAAAAGGGCAAAACTATTAGCGACGCACACGTGCGTCGCTAATAGTTAGTTCTATTAGTGACGCATGCCTGAGCGTCGCAAATAGTTGGGTTCGACAATTAGCAACGCTCAATTGGGTTATTAGCGACGCGTAGTGTGCGTCGCTAATAGCTCCTTATAGTTACTTCCATTTGAGCATTCTGTCGCTCTCTCAGATGGTCTTTCTCTCTCTTTCTCTCTCTCTCTCTCTCAGGCGCCATTTCCATCGCTTTGTAGGGTTAAAAACTAAAAAAGGAAGGGGGGAGCACATCGGGGAGGCATACGACGCCCAGGTAGGCCACTGTCCTTTCTCTTCTCTCTCTCTCTCAAACTTAGATCTATTTCATTGTGCTTCGATTGCTGCTCTAGCGTGTTCGGATTCTGCTCCAGTCTAGCTAGGATGATTTTGTTTGAATCACATATTTCATTTCCATTAGAAAAAAATGCAAACCTAATAAGATTAAAATAATTTTGGGTAGATGGTCATTGGTAAATGGCTCCTTTGCTTTCTGATCAAACACTGGATCCACTATATATCGATACACACACACAGATATATATATATATATATATATGTGCCCCAGTTTGATTGTTACTGATCATAGTCCTAACAAATTCAATGTCTTGTGATGCTATCAATTGATTTCCTGAATGTTAAAAATTACTCTTTCTGATGTTTTGAATGGTCAAAGGATGGTTCAGATATTTTATTTAATAACCAAAATTCTCTCAATTTTATAAATTAAAAAAAAAAGTTCAAAAGATTAACCTGATTTTTTTCTATATATATATATATGTAATAACTCGAAAATTTTTTTTTTTATATATGAAAATTTTCCTTGGTTATTAAATTTTATTATCATTATTATTGTTAATTTTTTATGCATATGTATTATGTATATGTGTATATGTATATGTATATATAACAGTGCATGTGTGCACTGTGTGTGGGTGCAACTCAACGGGTGTGTGTGTGTTTGTGACCGACTGAGTGTTTGTGTGAGGTGTCGGCTAAGTGTGTGTGTTTAGTGTGTGGGTAATAAGTGATATATAGGTGTATATGTATAGGGCAGCTTTGCATTAAATGCAAAGCTGCATTGTAGAGAAAAGAGGTGGTTGAACGGAGGGGAGAAGGTCAAGGAAAGGGGCTGGCAGTGGGTGACGTAAGGGAGTGATGTGTGAAGTTTATATCTTGGTCTCGGTTGGGAGGAGAGAAAGGAAAGAAAAACAGAGAGCAAGGGAGAGAGAGAATTCTGGAAGGGAGAAGAGATTTTGGAGCTTGATTCAAGCTTGGAACCAGAAGGTGAAGGAGGTGCACGGCTAGAGAGAGAAACCTAGAAAAATCGTGAGTGACTCCATTCTGATTTTTTTTGTTTCTTAGCATGTTATGTAGATTTAATTCTTGGTTCTTGTAGTATATGAAATGTGGATTATTTTGCAAAAGAAATCACTTAAAATGGTTAGGAAACGAGATAGAAAAGATGAGTTGCAGGTGGGTTGGATAATCGGTTGGTTAGAAAATATTGGTTTAAAACTTGGTTTAAATGGTAGGGAATGAATCCTAAGAGGTGCAGAAACCCATTGGGATAAAAATGGAGGTTGAACCGTGGCCAAAAAGTCACGAAAATGAAAGAGTAGGGTCGGCCGGAGAGTTGACCAGAATCTTTGAACCTTATTTCATGAAAATCTAGTGGCTTAGATCCAAAACCAACCTTAGATATGGAATCTGCATGAAAAATCGAAGAGAACCACATCCAGAAACCATGAAAATCTCGCTGGAAAAATCTCGCCGGCGCCGGAGAAGGCGCCGGAACCCTACTGGTGCACCGTCGAAAAATCGGGGAAGAAGGGGGGGCATTCGGGTCAGGGTCCGGTTCGGGTTCGGGTCGGGCTTGGGCCGAACCACCCCTGCCACGTGTCGGTCTAAGGTTTTAAATTAAAAACCAAGTTGGGACTGTTTGGCTGCAGGTTTAGGAAATTAAAAATTTGAATTTAATTTGAAACAGGGATATCCTATCCCTGTTCTCGGATTGGCCCCTGTTTGGTTAACCGGATTGAGAATAGTAAATTGGACAAATTACAAATCTGACCTTGGACTTTTTGGAAATTATACCTTGACCCAGAACTTTCAAAATTTACAAACTGACCCCCCCAACTGTTAATTATTATAATTTGACCCACCAGAATAAAATATTAATTAAATTAATTAATTAATTAATTTAATTATTTAAATATTCTAAAATAACCCGGAGTCCAAATGGGACAAGTCATTAGTGTATTTTGACTATCTCGACATTCTGAGGCCAATGGTGAGTTTCGTTTTACGAGACGGTGTCCCAAAAAATAAAAGACCCGTAGTAACCTTTAAAATTACCAAAATGCCCTGAATTGAAACACAGTCAAACGAACTCCAAATTTAGTAAACAAATAGTGAAACTTTATTATCTCGAGCATTCTGGACTCAACCGTGGAGTCTGATTTGTGAAAAGAGGTCTCAAAATGTAAGGACCCGTGAAAAGTGAAAAATAACTGTTTTGCCCTTTTGAACCCAGATGTCCGAATTGAGTTCTACGAAAACTTAAACTTATTTTCTTCGATGTCCCGGACTCAATAGTAGAGTCTAATTTAGCAAAATAGAAACTTATAAAATAAAGACATAAAATTTGTTGAATAGCATCATTCAGGAAACAAATAAACTGAGTCACATGTTATGATTTTAGGAACACGAAAGGGCAAGGAGAAGGTGATCTGACCTTTGGTATTCTCACAGTGATCCTACCATACTACGCGTACACTTTCCCAGGTTGAGGTCGATTATCAGGTACGATATATTGTGCTAAGTAAGAAATAGAATTGAGATTAGGAATACTTGTTCTGCTGCCTTGATTGTTCACATGTTTGCTTGATTGTTCACATGCTTATGTGTTTCATGCTATCTTGCTAAAGTTGGGGTGATGATATGGATGATGATTATGTGTATATCGCAAGTGTTAGAGTAGTGTGTGAATTATATGCTTTAAGAACTGTTGACATTATGAAAATATGTACTTGAAAGCATGCTTCATGTATGAATGAGATGTATCATTAAGATTACATTGTGCCATGAATGAATCAGAGCATATTGGCATAGTGTGGTTTTTTGTGCATGGCGTGAGTTGAGCACGTGGTGTTATGCATTATGAGGGTGCAGATCCTGTGGTGAAAAACCCAAAATCGGCCATTAGGTACTCGCCTGCCTGACGGGTTCCTGACCGTGAAGCGAGACATATGTGGTGGTCCTCATGCCAGCGGGGAGGGGCCGTATCATGAGACATGGGTGGGCATAGAGTTGCATGGGTGTGTCACGCATACTGCTCATATACTGCATACTGTTCATATACTGCCATCATGATGTTGAATGCCATATAGAAATAACTATACATTTGCACATGCCACGACCTTAGTTTTGTTTCTTGCATTAGCATTATCTTGTACCAGCAGTTGAGCTGACCCCTTTAGTGGGGCAACATTTCTGATGATGCTCCAGCTGTGCGAGACGTGGAGATGATTTGATTGTGGGTGATGTTTGGCCCGAGGGGCGCATTTGATGTTGTGTAAGGGCATAAGCCCGAGACTGTATCTTATTTTGTATGTTGTGAACAAATGGACCAGACTCTATGTAATGTATTAGAACAGTATGTAGAATGTATGTGACTGTCCTTAATTATCTTTTATTTCTTTATCATTTTATTTCTTTTTGTCTCGTTACTCGCGCCTCGGGTTCGCTGGAATTCGGGGCGTGACAACGTGGTATCAGAGTTTAGGTTCGAATACCTAGAGACCGTAGGGTGTTGTTAAAACACCATGAGACCCTAGAGTAAAAGTGATGACTTAGTGTGAACTGTTAGTAGCATGCGGTAGGCCCTTATGTGCTATATGATCATATGTCCTGATGCATGACTTATTGTAATTACGTGCTGATTGATGCTATGTTTGGAGGCATGACATGTATGATGTGTGGGAAACTTGTTAAGTGTATATATCATGACTTGCTACATGTGCCACCCGTTAAAGTATAGGTTATTGATAAGAACATGATTGAGATCACATTTAAATGCCTATATCTGAACGTGAAAAAGTGATATTGAATTTTTCTCTTGGACTTGTAGATATGCCTCCTAGACGAGCTTCTACGAGAGCCGAACCACCCAGATGGGGTAGGGGTAGGCCTAGAGGTGCTGCCCAGCCTCGTCGTGGCAGATCTAGAGCTGCTGCCCCTATTCCTGATGTAGTTGAGGAGGTTGTTGCCCCAGCTGACACACCTGAGCACAATGCAGCTGAGGAGGATATTGCTCCCGCCTCTGCCCCTATTCCTGCTCCCGCTCCAGTACAGGAGGTAGAGCAGATGGTTGGCGCCAGAGACATGGCGGCCCTTTTGCAGGAGTGTCTTCGCACTATGATGGAGGCGCGGACCACCGGCGGTGAGACCAGGGATACCTTCGTGATGAAGGTGTTCTAGAGGATAAGACCACCCACCTTTGTTGGACAGCCAGACCCACTTGTTGCAGAGGAGTGGTTGAGGCAAATCATTCGGATTTTAGACTCACAAGGGATTACTGAGCCCCACCTGAGGATCAGATGTGCTACGTTTCAGTTTACAGACCTGGCCAGTCAGTGGTGGGAGGTAGCTGCTGACAGACTACATCAGTTTGGCGAGGGATGGGAGGCATTTGTGGCCATGTTCAATGACCACTACTTCCCTGTATCTGCCAGAGTTGGGTTTAGGGAGGAGTTTGAGGCACTTCTTCAGAGGGACATGACAGTGGCCCAGTATGAGTCACGGTTTACTGCTTTGGGGAGGTTCGCCCCACATATTATTGGACAGGAGGATTTGAGGGTGTACAATTTCCTCAAGGGGTTGAAGACCTCTGTTAGGGATAGACTGGCTGGTCATATTATAAAGACATACGAGGAGGCAGTGATCAGGGCCTCTAAGGTGAAGAGAGAGCTAGCTGATCTTAGACGGATCAGAAAGACCAGAGCTCAAGGCAGGGCACCCACAGTACAGACCTCTACCCCTACCCCGACCTATAAACAGCCGAAGAGGTACCGAGCCAGTACTTCTTCCACACAGCCACCAGTCGGGCCCCTCCATTCGGTAGCTCCCCGTCCTGCCTTACCATCCGCTTCTAGGGAAGGAGGATCACAGCGACTTATCACATGTTATACATGCGAGCAGCCTGGCTATAGGAGGGCCGATTGTCCTTTGAGGGGACCCAGCTTCGCTTAGGGTGTCAAATCCAGTCAGGGGTCACTTCCACTACCTCTACTAGCACCGAGTCAGAGGGCCCCACTGATTTGTTACACTTGTCAGCAGCTTGGCCATGTTAGGGCCAACTGCCCTTAGGGGCAGACCTCACAGAGCGCACCGAGGCCCCACTATTACCAGCATACACAGGTGCCTCTGCCCCAGCCACAGTCAGTCTAGGGACTCCCAGCGCCCTATCATCAGTCTGCATCCTTCGCGCAGAGTGTCAGAGCTCCAGCACCTAGGGGAGGAGGCCAGCAGGCACAGAGAGGGGGAGGCAGACAGGGCCAGACCACACAGGGCCGAGTTTATGCAGTAGCCACCCCGGAGACCTCTACTGCCGGACCATCAGTAGTCCGAGGTACATTCCTTATATCCAGTTCATGGGCTAGTGTGTTGATAGATTCAGGTGCATCACATTCATTCATTTCCACTACACTTGCTATGTCATTGGGTTTGGATATAGATTGGTTGGACCCCCCGTTGTATGTTGGTACACTAGTTGGGGGTATTGTAGTACTGACGAGGATCTGTAGAGATTGCTCGATAGAGATAGCTGATCGTGTCCTCCACTTTGATTTTATTGTACTTGATATGACTGGGTTTGATGTGATTCTGGGGATGGATGGGTTGTTCACCTATTGGGCGAGTATAGACTGCTACAGGGGGAGGGTGACCGTATGCACTCCTGAGGGAGACTGCTTTTATTTCACAGGGGATCGGGGGGATTTCTTGATTCCGCCGTTGTGTGATTCTAGGAGCTGGGGAGGCCACAGTTACATGCTCGCTAGTTTGATTGCGGGTGATCTTGAGGTCGCAGAGATTGTGTTGCCCCCAGTAGTGGATGAGTTCCCCGACGTCTTCCCGAGTGACTTGATTTGTCTACCCCCTAGACAAGAGATCGAGTTCACCATAGAGCTCATTCCTGGTACTACACCCATTTCCATACCACCTTACCGCATGGCTCTAGTTGAGTTGAGAGAGCTGAGGGAGCAGTTGACTGACCTACAGCGGAAGGGGTTTATCCGTCCTACCACTTCTCCGTGGGGTGCCTTGGCACTGTTCGCGAAGAAGAAGGACGGGACGCTGCGGTTATGTGTGGATTACAGGAGGCTGAACCGGGTTACTATCAAGAATAAGTACCTGTTGCCGAGGATCGACGATTTATTTGATCAGTTGAGAGGCTCGAGATGCTTCTCGAAGATTGATCTTAGATCGGGTTACCACTAGTTGAGGGTCAGGGAGGAGGACATAGCGAAGACAGCTTTCTGCACTCGCTATGGCCACTATGAGTTTGTGGTCATGCCCTTTGGAGTGACGAATGCCCCAGCGGCATTTATGGACTTGATGCACCGCATTTTCAGTCCTTACTTGGATCAGTTCGTGGTGGTATTTGTGGATGACATCTTAGTATATTCACCTGCTGAGGATGTACATGCCTATCATTTGAGGACTGTACTGCAGATTTTGAGAGAGCATCGCCTATTTGCCAAGTTCTCGAAATACGAGTTCTGGCTTCGAGAGGTACAGTTCTTAGGGCATGTAGTATCCAGTGGAGGGGTATCTGTAGATCCCTCCAAGATTGAGGTTGTCATGAGCTGGGAGAGACCGAGCAGTGTATTTGAGATTCAGAGTTTTTTGGGGTTAGCCGGATACTACTGACGATTTGTGGAGGGTTTCTCCCGTTTTGCCGCGCCGATGACTCGTCTGACGCGCAAGGGCATCAGATTCCTATGGACGGATGACTGTGAGCAGTCTTGTAAGGAGCTGAAGAGGAGACTGACTTCAGCGCCTGTTTTGATCATACCTGAGAGGGGAGTGGGTTATGCTGTGTACTGTGATGCTTCCCGGGAGGGATTAGGTTGTGTATTGATGCAGGAGGGTAGAGTGGTAGCCTACGGTTCTCGCCAGCTGAAGAACCATGAGCGGAACTACCCCACACATGACTTCGAGTTAGCTGCCGTCATCTTTGCACTAAAGAGTTGGCGACACTACTTATACAGGGAGAGATTCGAGGTATTCTCTGACCACAAGAGCCTCAGGTATATCTTCACACAGAAGGACCTGAACCTTAGATAGAGGAGATGGATGGAGTACATGGAGGATTATGATTTTGACCTTCAGTACCACCCAAGAAAGGCCAATGTGGTGGCAGATGCACTCAGAAGGAGGTCGAGGGGTACTATTGCCAGTATTGCCATCAGGGAGTGGGAGATGATGGGGGATATTGGCGAGTTTGATCTAGATATTGCTGAGTTTGAGGGACATGCCACCCTGTTCAGCTTGTGTGTACAGCCCACCCTTTTGACTAGAGTCATAGAGGCACAGCTAGTGGATGTTGAGGCAGATCAGATCAGAGTACGGATTGCTAGTCTTGAGGGATTTGCGGGATGGACAGTGCATTCTGACCTTAGTCTGAGGTATTTGGGTAGAGTTTTTGTCCCAGAGTCTCTCAGGGTTGATGTCCTTAGGGATTTCCATCACTCACGTCTAGTAGTGCACCTAGGGGGCACTAAGATGTATCACGATCTGCGCCGTCAGTATTGGTGGGCGGGGATGAAGAGAGATGTGGCACAGTTCGTGTCGAGATGCCTCATGTGCCAGCAGGTGAAGGCTGAGCACCAGAGACCTGGAGGGTTGTTGCAGCCATTTCCAGTGGTCGAGTGGAAGTGGGAGCATGTTACTATGGATTTCGTGATGGGTCTTCCGAAGTCGTCGAGGGGCCACAATGCAGTTTGGGTTATCGTGGACAGGCTGACGAAGTCTGCTCACTTTTTTTCGATCAGAGTGACTAATTCATCAGATGCCCTCAGTAGATTGTATATTCGAGAGATTGTACGACTACATGGGGTTCCGGTATCCATTGTTTTAGATAGGGACCCACGTTTCACTGCCCGGTTTTGGCAGAGCCTCCAGACAGCCTTAGGGACTCAGCTCCAGTTTAGTACTGCCTTTCACCCCCAGACCGATGGCCAATCAGAGCGTACCATTCAGATCCTTGAGGACATGCTTAGGGCTTGTGTCATGGATTTCAGGGGTAGCTGGGAGGATCACCTTGCCTTAGTCAAGTTTGCCTACAACAACAGCTATCAGTCCAGTATTGAGATGGCACCATTTGAGGCGTTGTATGGTAGGCCGTGCTGTTCCCCGGTGTGTTGGATTGAGGTGGGAGAGACAGCTGCCTTGGGGCCCGATATAGTCTGTGAGACCACGGACAAGATACAAGTGATCAGGCAGTGCTTATTGACAGCCCAGAGTTGCCAAAGGAGTTATGCAGATAGGAGGCGGCGGCCCTTGTCATTCGAGGTTGGGGACCATGTGTTCCTCAAGGTGTCTCCCAGATGAGGTTTGAGGAGATTTGGGCGCTGTGGAAAGCTGTCGCCACGATTTATAGGCCCCTTTGAGATTCTTGGAAGGGTTGGTGAGGTGGCTTATAAGCTGGCCTTACCACCGCAGCTATCTGGAGTTCATGATGTCTTTCATGTGTCGATGCTGAGGAAGTACTAGCCTGACCCCTCCCATGTATTAGATTGGGTAGATCTTCAACTAGAGGGTGAAACTTCTTATGACCAAAGACCCGTAGAGATATTGGACTCGAGGGACCAGGTTTTGCAAGGCAGGACCATCCCTTTGGTCAAGGTTCGTTGGAACCATCATGGGGTTGAGGAGGTTACTTGGGAGCGTGAGGCCGAGGTCCGTGCAAGGTATCCTGAGTTGTTTGATCTTTGATGTATTTCATTTTAAATTTTGGGACGAAATTTTTGTAAGGAGGGAAGGATGTAATAACCCGAAATTTTTTTTTTTTTTATATATGAAAATTTTCCTTGGTTATTAAATTTTATTATCATTATTATTGTTAATTTTTTATGCATATGTATTATGTATATGTGTATAGGTATATGTATATATAACAGTGCATGTGTGCACTGTGTATGGGTGTAACTCAACGGGTGTGTGTGTGTTTGTGACCGACTGAGTGTGTGTGTGAGGTGTCGGCTAAGTGTGTGTGTTTAGTGTGTGGGTAATGAGTGATATATAGGTGTATATGTATAGGGCAGCTTTGCATTAAATGCAAAGCTGCCTTGTAGAGAAAAGAGGTGGCTGAACGGAGGGGAGAAGGTCAAGGAAAGGGGCTGGCAGTGGGTGACGTGAGGGAGTGATGTGTAAAGTTTATATCTTGGTCTCGGTTGGGAGGAGAGAAAGGAAAGAAAAACAGAGAGCAAGGAAGAGAGAGAATTCTGGAAGGGAGAAGAGATTTTGGAGCTTGATTCAAGCTTGGAACCAGAAGGTGAAGGAGGTGCACGGCTAGAGAGAGAAACCCAGAAAAACCGTGAGTGACTCCATTCTGATTTTTTTTGTTTCTTAGCATGTTATGTAGATTTAATTCTTGGTTCTTGTAGTATATGAAATGTGGATTATTTTGCAAAAGAAATCACTTAAAATGGTTAGGAAACGAGATAGAAAAGATGAGTTGCAGGTGGGTTGGATAATCGGTTGGTTAGAAAATATTAGTTTAAAACTTGGTTTAAATGGTAGGGAATGAATCCTAAGAGGTGCAGAAACCCATTGGGATAAAAATGGAGGTTGAACCGTGGCCAAAAAGTCACGAAAATGAAAGAGTAGGGTCGGCCGGAGAGTTGACCAGAATCTTTGAACCTTATTTCATGAAAATCTAGTGGCTTAGATCCAAAACCAACCTTAGATATGGAATCTACATGAAAAATCGAAGAGAACCACATTCAGAAACCATGAAAATCTCGCTGGAAAAATGTCGCCGGCGCCGGAACCCTACTGGTGAACCGTCGAAAAATCGGGGAAGAAGGGGGGGCATTCGGGTCAGAGTCCGGTTCGGGTTCGGGTCGGGCTTGGGCCGAACCACCCCTGCCACGTGTCGGTCTAAGGTTTTAAATTAAAAACCAAGTTGGGACTGTTTGGCTGCAGGTTTAGGAAATTAAAAATTTGAATTTATTTTGAAACAGGGATATCCTATCCCTGTTCTCGGATTGGCCCCTATTTGGTTAACCGGATTGAGAATAGTAAATTGGACAAATTACAAATCTGACCTTGGACTTTTTGGAAGTTAAACCTTGACCCAGAACTTTCAAAATTTACAAACTGACCCCCCTAATTGTTAATTATTATAATTTGACCCACCAGAATAAAATATTAATTAAATTAATTAATTAATTAATTTAATTATTTAAATATTCTAAAATAACCCGGAGTCCAAATGGGACAAGTCATTAGTGTATTTTGACTATCTCGACATTCTGAGGCCAATGGTGAGGTCTGTTTTACAAGACGGGGTCCCAAAAAATAAAAGACCCGTAGTAACCTTTAAAATTACCAAAATGCCCTGAATTGAAACACAGTCAAACGAACTCCAAATTTAGTAAACAAATAGTGAAACGTTATTATCTCGAGCATTCCGGACTCAATCGTGGAGTCCAATTTGTAAAAAGAGGTCTCAAAATGTAAGGACCCGTGAAAAGTGTAAAATAACTGTTTTGCCCTTTTGAACCCAGATATCCGAATTGAGTTCTACGAAAACCTAAACTTATTTTCTTCGACGTCCCGGACTCAATAGTAGAGTCTAATTTAGCAAAATAGAAACTTATAAAATAAAGACATAAAATTTGTTGAATAGCATCATTCAGGAAACAAATGAACTGAGTCACATGTTATGATTTTAGGAACATGAAAGGGCAAGGAAAAGGTGATCTGGCCTTCGGTATTCTCACAGTGATCCTACCATACTACGCGTACACTTTCCCAGGTTGAGGTCGATTATCAGGTACGATATATTGTGCTAAGTAAGAAATAGAATTGAGATTAGGAATACTTGTTCTGCTGCCTTGATTGTTCACATGTTTGCTTGATTGTTCACATGCTTATGTGTTTCATGCTATCTTGCTAAAGTTGGGGTAATGATGTGGATGATGATTATGTGTATATCGCAGGTGTTAGAGTAGTGTGTGAATTATATGCTTTAAGAACTGTTGACATTATGAAAATATGTACTTGAAAGCATGCTTCATGTATGAATGAGATGTATCATTAAGATTACATTGTGGCATGAATGAATCAGAGCATATTGGCATAATGTGGTTCTTTGTGCATGGCGTGAGTTGAGCACGTGGTGCTATGCATTATAAGGGTGCAGATCCTGTGGTGAAAAACCCAAAATCGGCCATTAGGTACTCGCCTGCCTGACGGGTTCCAGACCGTGAAGCGAGACATACGTGGCGGTACTCATGCCAGCGGGGAAGGGCCGTATCATAAGACATGGGTGGGCATAGAGTTGCATGGGTGTGTCACGCATACTGCTCATATACTGCATACTGTTCATATACTGCCATCATGATATCGAATGCCATATAGAAATAACTGTACATTTGCACATGCCACGACCTTAGTTTTGTTTCTTGCATTAGCATTATATTGTACCAGCAGTTGAGTTGACCCCTTTAGTGGGGCAACATTTCAGATGATGCTCCAGCTGTGCGAGATGTGAAGATGATTTGATTGTGGGTGATGTTTGGCCCGAGGGGCGCATTTGATGTTGTGTAAGGGCATAAGCCTGAGACTGTATCTTATTTTGTATGTTATGAACAAATGGACCAGACTCTATGTAATGTATCAGAACAGTATGTAGAATGTATGTGATTGTCCTTAATTATCTTTTATTTCTTTATCATTTTATTTTTTTTTGTCTCGTTACTCGCGCCTCGGGTTCGCTGGAATTCGGGGCGTGACAATATATATATCTTTTGATTTTTTCTCAATATATATATATATATATATAAAATACAAAACCTTGATTTATATAACTTTTTAATTTATATATTTACCCTCTGTACGTCTAAAAGTTAACACTTTACGTTTAATTTAATTTTAATTTGATCCCTCAATGAAATTTTTATATATATTTTTTTTTACTATTTTTGTATAATTTTAAGTTTTTTAAGAGTCTTTTTCTTTGATTGAACTTCATGTCTAATTTATAAATTTTTTTATATCAATAAATTTAGTTTTTTATAAAAAAAATATTATTAATCAAAATTAAATTTATATACTTTTATTATATACAATCTTAATCTTCACTATAGAAATGCTGTGCAAACACAAAAGGAGCACAGAAATTTTTTTCAAACAATAATTAAAAAAGTAGTGAATAAGAAATTCTACAATAGATCATTCCATAGTTATATATGCATGTGTATGTATTCATATGTGCGTTTGTGTGTGTATATATATATGTATAGTAATTAATCCGGAAAATTTAATTAGGGGAGGCCAAGTTAAAAGTATTAAAATTCAAAAACATTCATTTGAATATATTAAAAAAAATGAAGAAGGACCAAATCCTATTTTATTAAAATTTTTAAATAAAATTAATAATAAAAAATATAATATTAAAATTTTTGAAGAGGCCATGACCTCACTTGTCTCCCCTTGAATCCATCACAGTACGCATACCGAATAGAAAAGTACTTACAGTAAATAAGAACTAAAATGTAGAGAATAAGAAACGATTCAATATTTCTGCTTTTAGAGAGTATTTCATGAGTTTTGTTACATAATATGACGAATTTTTTTATTTTAATATTTTGTGATGTATATGTGAGTTTGACTGTATTACTAAAATCAAAGAGATTACTGGATCAAAGAAGAACTTCTCTTCTTCTATAGCTATAGAGTAATGCTTTTTTTTTAATGCATCGGTTAAAGGATATTCTGGAATAGTTTATACATACTAAACGAAATTCCTCTCTCCACAAGAAACAATAGCATATCTGTTTGATTTAAAGGGCACCCTCTCTTGTACACACAAGATGCATGAAATTAAATAGGAAATCAAATTCATTGTAACATTGCTAATTAACAAAGCTAAAAATTCTTAAAATTAAATAGAAAATCTATAAATAAATAAAAAATTGTATTTGTTTTTTGTTTTCTTTTATTATATTCTTACCTTAAGACAATTGTTTTATGTAATAATAAAATATTTCAATTTTCTAACATGAAAATCCTACTTCTATTATAAAAATAATAACTTTTAACACATATTTTGTCCTTAGCCTTTTGTTGTAGTGTGCATTTGGACCTTTTTCACTGGAGTCAAATTGTGAGATAAAAAGGGAACCCCTTGACCCTGATGAGATCATGGAAACTTCAACTTCTAGAACAAAAGGTATTCCACATGCAACACTGGATACCATTATATTCCTCTTTTATATAAATATTATATGCTACACCATAGTTTACACATACACATACACACACACGAACTTACGGCACTCGGTTCGGATGCCCGGTTTGAAACTTATGCAAGTTTCAACTCTAAAAAGGCCCATTTTGGGGTTTTGACAGACCAAAACTCTAAATATCAGCCTAACTATGCTAAAACCCCATCACACACCTCACAAATGATAAAATAAACTTGCACGAACTTATGGCACTCGGTTCGGATGCTCGGTTTGAAACTTATGCAAGTTTCAACTCAAAAAAGGCCCATTTTGGGGTTTTGACAGACCAAAACTCCGGATATCGGTCTAACTATACCGAAAACCCATCACACACCTCAAAAATGATAAAATAAACTTACACGAACTTATGGCACTCGGTTTGGATGCCCAGTTTGAAACTTACACAAGTTTCAGCTCCAAAAGGCCCATTTTGGGGTTTTGACAGACCAAAATGCCGGATATCGGCCTAACTACACCGAAACCCTATCACAGACCTCAAAAATGATAAAATAAACTTGCACGAACTTACGGCACTCGGTTCGGATGCCCGGTTTGAAACTTATTCAAGTTTCAACTCCAAAAAGGCCCATTTTAGAGTTTTGACAGACCAAAACCCCGGATATCGGCCTAACTATACCAAAACCCTATCACACACCTCAAAAATGAAAAAATAAACTTGCACAAACTTACGGCACTCGGTTTGGATGCCCGGTTTGAAACTTATGCAAGTTTCAGCTCCAAAAAGGCCCATTTTGGGGTTTTGACAAACCAAAACCCCACCCTGGATATCGGCCTAACTACACTGAAACCCCATCACACACCTCACAAATGATAAAATAAACTTGCACGAACTTACGGCACTCGGTTCAGATGCCCGGTTTGAAACTTATACAAGTTTCAACTCCAAAAAGGCCCATTTTGGGGTTTTGACAGACCAAAACCCCGGATATCGGCCTAACTATACCGAAACCCCATCACACACATCAAAAATGATAAAATAAACTTGCACGAACTTATGGCACTCGGTTCGGATGCCCGGTTTGAGACTTATGCAAGTTTCAGCTCTAAAAAGGCCCATATTGGGGTTTTGACAGACCAAAATGCTGGATATCGGCCTAACTACACCGAAACCCCATCACACACCTCAAAAATTATAAAATAAACTTATTATACTTTATGCCGTTCTTACTATTTATGCATGCAAAAAAAAAAAAACTTCTCACATTCTATGTTCATATATATTTAATAATTGTTCTAATATATATCATTTGATCTTTATTTCAAATTGATCGGGATTATTGGCGCGCCGTCTTTATCTTTTGCATCGGAACTTGTTATTTTTATTTGATTTTTTTTTCTTTTCATGGACATCTGTATTTACATTTTTGGAGACAATTTTTAATTTTTCTATTTATTATTAAATTGTAATTTTACAAATGTACATAATTAGTTTAATATATATATATATATATATATATATATATATGAATGCATTTTTCTTTTTTAATATATTCATTTTCAGAATGCTTGAATTTTATTGTATATCAGGATGGATGGATGATTGATACAGGTTTAAACGGGAATAAAACAACAAATAAAACAAAGCAAATATGATTTTTTTTTTTTAAAAAAAAAAATTATTAGTGACGTACATTGGGCGTCGCTAAAAGTCACCATTAGCGATGCTCAGTGGGTACGTCGCTGAAAACAACTATTAGCGACGCCCCATCTGAGCGTCGCTAAAATTGACCATCAGCAACGCACACCCTTTGGGCGTTGCTAATAGTGACTTTTAGTGACGCCCAGTGTGCGTCGCTAATAGGGATTTTCAGAGACGCACAGTGTAGTTTTTGCGACGCTCATGGCCAATTATTAGCGACGCCCATAAGAGCGTCGCTAAAAGTCACCGTTAGCGACGCACAAAGGGATGTGCGTCGCTAATACTATTAGCGGACGCCATTATTTGCGACGCTGTTAGCGACGCACTCGCTAAAGAGCATTAGCGACGCAAAATACCACTATTAGCGATGTCACGCCCCGAATTTCTGACCGAAACCCGAGGTGCGACTGACGAACAGAAAGTAAATAAAATAAAAGATAATTAAACAGATTTATGAATTTACGTCAAATTAAATAGAGTTCTTTAATTTTCTAAAAATTTCGGCAGCACCTCCTTTGTTTTTCGAACCTTTTCCCCCTGATAAGCACAATACAACATATATATATAACAGTTACAATCCATCCTCACTCGATGGCCACAACTCTATCAAAGTTAAATATACATCACCTACTTATACAATCCATCACGTCTACTCCTACACTTAAACTAAAAGATCACAAATTCATTATTTATTACAATATACAATGTCATTTCCATGCTTTTCAGAAATACACCAATCTTTTATAATGTCTAAATACGCCCCAAGGGCCTAAATACTCTTCCAAATTCATTTCCTCTCCTTTCTCCAAGATTTCATCAAGTCCCGCGTACCAGGAGCTTTTTCTGAAACCTGTGCCCACGAATGGGTCAGCGACAACATGCTGGTATGATATAATGCTAATGCAAGAAACAAAACTAAGATCGTGGCATGTGCAAGTGTACAGTTATTTCTATATGGCATTCGATGTCATGATGACAGTATATGAACAATACACAGTATATCGGCAGTATGCGTGACACACCCATGCAACTCTATGCCCACCCATGTCTCATGATACGGTCCTTCCCCGTCGGCATGAGTACCTTGTATGTCTCGCTTCACGGTCCGGAATCCGTCAGGCAGGCGAGTACCTATTGGCCGATTTTGGGTTTTTCACCACAGGATCTGCACCCTCATAATGCACCAGCACCTCGTGCTGACCCACACCATGCTTTCAAGAAATCACACGATGCCAATATGCCATGATTTCGTCGTGCAATGATACAGTTCAAATGAAACATCTCTTTCATAAGCATATGCAACATGCTTTAAATAATGCATCACATTTAAGATTAACAATAGCATTTAAATTACAAGATTTCACCCATAAATCTACGTGTCATGCTCGATCAATCCCAACACTCATACAATTTTACATGTCGCAATATCAGCGATCCTTCTAAAACATAAATCACATTTGATGACAACTCAAGAAGTAATTCATAACACCCACAGATTCATAAAGAACACGTAAGCATATAAACAATCAAATTCTAAGTGGTTTCCTAATAGCAATTACGCATAGAGAACATTCAATCATCTTATCAAATACTCCTAAGCTTAATCTCATTTCTCACATTAGTAAAATATCATACCTGATAGGGTTGGTCACAACCCTACTAAGCGGTGTCCACTATGCAATCCAATCAACCCGTAAGTAACTTAGTCCTCCACTGGAATCATATCAAGCTTATGCTTATCTCCACTCAGCCAATCTTTGGAGATTTTGCAGTCAAGCGTGAACCAAACCCTCGTGCATCCCGAGTTTGAGGTTGCTCTCCAGTCCATGGTTCAGCAGTTGAAGAAAACACACCCGCAGGTTGATCGAGTCGGCCAGCCATTTTAAATCCAGTTTCATCAGCTTCTTCAACCCTTTTTCCCCCAAGCAGATGATGATCCTGACAAAGTCCGTCCCTTTATCATCCCATCCATCAGATATTGAAGAACTTTCCCTTCCTCTCATCAGATTACTGTGCAGAGTCTCCCCAATCAGCAGCTTCAATTTCTACAAGCAAGGTTACAGCCCGTAGTCTCCAACAATTACACCACTGTAAGGTTGAAGCTACAACTAATATTGTATTACTTCCCTCAGTCAATGGGCCCTTCAAGCTGCAAGTCACTTAGAAACCGCAGGTGACTCCTATGAAAACCCCACGTCAAAACTCTCAATTTATCCCGGCTGAGTTTCCTCATTCCCACTCAAAGATCTCGAGATGTAACCGGGGCAAAACGGTGATCAATACCGCTGCACAAACCAGCCCCGACCATGAGTCTTGCCCCGGCCTTCCATCGGTTAATCATCTCTCTCTCGATCTCATAGCACGAAAGCTTTCAATCACAAAGTTTCGTGCAGGTAAAAACAATCCAAACCAATCCCTTGTCCAACTCGTCATTTTCCTTGTTTCCTCACTAATTAAAACTAACCATAACAGCAGCATGAAACCCACATAAACTTTCCAAGTTCCAGTATAAAACTTTCTGCTTCATGTTTGAAATCAACATGAACTTAGCCCATTAATTTGAAGGGCCTGTGCTGCTGTACCTATTTTCAAGAAAATTCAACCATTGAATCCCCTTAAAAACAAATCATTAAAATGCCCCATGAGACCATGCCTCAATCCATGCTGCCGCCATTTCCCCTCCGTTCAAACACATCACATAAACACACAATATATATATATATATATGTCTCTCCAATTTAACACCCATCAACCAAAACAGCCGCACTCCAAACAAAACATCATCTTCATGCCTAATTCCAACAGCAGTAGCAACCACTGTTCTCAACTTGGAAACGGAAATTTAAAAGCAGCAGAAAATAGAGGCAACCACAACCCGTAACATCTACATAATATAAATATATATATACGCATTGATCCCTTACAATTTCACACCTATATCAAGCCTCCAACATGTCGGAACAGTCCACCGTGGCCTCAATCTCCAACACGGCTGGATCAAAAATTCCCACCTGTACAAACTCGACCCGACGCAACTCCAGTAACAGCCTCAAGATTCAGCTCAGTGACCAACGGCGCCCACCGAACCTGCTGCACCAAATCGACCCACAAACTCGACCCACTCGACGACCAAGCACCGCCCCTTGGACCGAAACTGCCTTCTTAAACAGCAGCCATATTTCAACTCTGAAAATTCTCGGCTCTCTCCCTTTTTTCAGTTTTCCCTTCTGCTCTAACAATACACAAACACATGCACTAACACACTGCTACCATTGAGACAAAATCACCACAATCCGAACAAAACGACTGCTACGGTTCGATTTCTCATGCTACTACACGATATCCAGAACATCCCAACACCCTGGCGTAAACCAGATTCAGCCGAGAGAAAATCAACCCAAACCCAAGTCAACCGACCCTTCTACTGCTCCTCAACTTCCTCTGTTCTCAGCTGAAATGGTAGAAACGGTGAAACCCCACAAACCGTAACATCCACTCACACAACTCCAAGCCGTATCAGAATCCTCCCTGTTACACCGAAATCACCACATCAAATCCCTCTCTCACGCCTCAACATTTGCCTTTGATTTGATCTCTCCAACGCTCCCTCTGGTTTCCATCCATCTCTGCGCCACTATACACACCAACATATACGCATATTGCCGCAGCTCCGCTTGCCACGATTCAGTCGGTGGCGTCCCCGCTTGTGAATCAACCGAACCACAAAATTCCCTACACCGTTTGCGGCAGCACCGTCATTGCACCCCCATCACAATTCCGATGATGAAACCCCCAAGCCAACACACCGCAACCTCATCCAATCCGCAACACACAACCCCAATCGCAATCCAAAACCCATCGCAAATCCGTCGCGCCCTAGCCTCGATCCCCCTCGCGACCACCGTCGCTTCTTCCTCTTCCCTTCCTTCTTCTTTCTCTCTTTTCTTCTCCCTTTCCTTCTCCCCTGTTCTGCCGTTCTCCCTCACCCGAGACTGCACCGTCCCCTTTTCTCTTCCTTTCTCTTTTCTCTTTTCTTTTTCTTTTATTCATTTTCCACCACACCCATATATATATATATATATATATATTATACCATACTTTATATTTTATTTATGTATACTATTACACATTTTTATTTTTATTTTATTTTTCATATATTAATTTTGAATGTAAATAAAGTTGGTATAAAGCTGGCTCAATATCAGTATTATTTGTTTTGACGTCTCTGGGTGTCCGTTCGCGTCTTATGTCATTTTTATTATTTATTTATTTATTATTTTTTTTTTCAAAATTAAATTAATTAGAAATTTAGGACATTCGCAGTGTTCTAATAAAAAAAAATTTTTTTTTTTTTATCCCAAATTTTCGAATCTTTACAAGCGACACACGAGTGCGTCGCTAATAGTGGTTTTTCTTGTAGTGAATATTTTTATTATTTTTCAACTTAAAATACATTACATTGATTTAACATATCGAATATGAATATCACTTGTCAAGAATTATTGGTCTAATGATATGAAATAAACATTTTAAGACTAAGTAAAGATCATGAGTCAAAATTTGACCCACGTAATTTTAAGGACTCGAAATACTTCTATAGATTTAAAAAAAAAAAAAACAGATTTTTTTTTTAAAAGTCTAAACTTGATAGTGTATAAAATAAAAATATATAATAAACGGAGATAAAATAGGAATTAATAGATTGAATTTAGATTAACTTGACCTATATTTTATCCATATATATTTTACTCATTAGATTTGAGTTAAATTTAAGTTTAATTCTTATTTAACCCAATCCCCTTAGACCTGTCTAAATTCTTGTCCCTTTTGTGAGGCTTCATTTGGCTGAAGTAATATTCAACAGGAATCTGGAATAATCTAGAAAATATACAGTCAGCTACGCGTAGATTAGAACAAATGACCAAGTCCTTGAACCAAACAGAAAACTGCCAATAGTTCGATTATTCGGCAAGCTTTCCAACCCCTATATATATATTAACCAACCCACAAAGAAGGACAGACCCGAGAACTTAGAACCCAAAACCCCCCACAAAGCAATCTTCAAATATTCTTCATTTTAACATAGTTTATACTTACATATACATACAGACACACACCACTTTTTTGACATCTTTCTGTCTCTCTCTCGAGTCTCAAGCTCTCTGTGTATGGAAAACACGTCCATGAATGGCCTGGCCGGTGCATCAAAGCCATCGGAATCTCATCAACCGGCAATATATCCATCTGGGTATCGCTCCGACGAGAATAGAAGGACTACAACATATGAAATGGCATCCAATTCTGAAAACCTCCCATTTTACTGGTCTGAAAATTATTTTCCAGGACAAGAAAGTGGTTTCCGTGAAGGGAATTTCGGCAAGAGGGGTAAATTTAATGAAATTAGATGGAACTCAGGAAAACCAGTTGATCCAAGGCTGCTCAGGCTGTTAAAATTTTTCAGGGAACTCTGTACCGAACGACGCGAATTCTTCAAGAAAATCTTCCCGGGGCTTCATGATGAGTTTGAAGATGTGTTTAAGAAAATTGATGGGATAAAAGCAAGAAAAAAGGGAATGAGAGTTCAAACCATGCAACGGAGTTTGAGCCTTGGTTCACCTCGGACACCCAAACATGGTGATGATTCCACCTTAACACTTGAACGCTTCAGGGTGCGGACTCTGGATTTAAGCGGCGTTGGACAGGGCGGTGATCAAGGTGGAGGAGGGGGAGGAGGAGGAGGAGGAGGCGGCGGCGGCCAGGATATTACTAAGGCTAATGTTTCCAAATAAAGATTGTGAAGAATGGGTTGTGATTTTAACATTAACGTACTTCACACGCAAATTCAAGGGATGTTGTACTATAATTTTCATTGTAATAATGCATATGTAAATAGTGAAATAACAATATAACCAGATTTGTTTTTTTTTTTTTGAACCGTGTGGGATTATTTTATGTAATAATTTTGTTTGAAATTGTATGATTCCATCTACTTTGAGAATTTAGTGTTTTTTTTTTTTTTTTAAAATCGAAAAAGAAAAAAAATTATAAAATTAATTTTTTATGAGTTAATTAACCTTAAATTCCTTAAAAAAATGTTAAATTATTTTAATGTTCATGTCTTTTTCAATCTTAAGGTGAAGGACATAATTGTTTCTAATTTTTAGCTTAGGTCTATCTTGAAGATGTGGCAATTATAATTTTTTTACAAATGATCGTAATACCATGATATAATTTTCAAGCATATTCGCCCAAATATTCCTAAAATCGTGAACCACCAATTTTTCACCCTCGACCTTAATGTAATTTTTAGAGGTGTATAGCAATGTTTGAATTTGATTGTGGTTTGTTTTAGTGGTTAGACTTTGGTTGATAATTGTGGGTGAAATTCACTTGAAGTAAAAGATGAATTGGGTTGGTTTGGGTTGGTTCATGATTTCAGAAGTGGTACAGCTTTTATGCTTACATAGGTTTGTTTTTTTTTTCGCTTTCTAAAGTCAAAATTGAAGTATTTGAGGTCCAGTTCAAATATATTTGTATTTATAGACATAATAATTTATTCAAGCTTAATTAGTAGATTTTTTACTATGAATTTTAGTGTAATATGAATATAGAAGAATTTAATATAAAAAAATTTACACTTTTAAGAAATTCTAATTTTTACATTTCGCTGGAATGAATTTTTTATTAGAATTTTTACACTTTTACTGAGACGAAGTTTCACTTGAAAACTGTAAAACTTTACACTTTTGAGATAGAGTGAAATTCTTTCACTTTCACAACTAATGAATTTTTAATCACCTCATGCTTCAAATACTATTTTATTTTTTTGGGACAAATTTCTACACTATTGAAAGTCAATTTTGATCATCTAATATGTGGCCAAACGTCCAATAAAACTAAATACAATTGAGATTTTTCTTAAATTTTATGAAAGTGTAAATCTTTACATTTTTGTCGAAACGAAATTTTATAGTTTGCTGGGATGAATCTTTTCACTGGAAAGTGTAAAATTTGACACCTGCTGGAAAGGTGTAAAACTCGTTGGGATAAAATTTTACAGTTTCAGAGTGATTTTTTTTTCAAAATTTCATATTCAATAAATATCTTGTTTGATAGATCTCAATGTTTATAATCCAAATATATAAATTTTATTAAAAATAGATTTATAAATTAGAAGTTATTGAATTTTAAAGTTTTGAAAAAGTTTTTTGGAAGTTGTCCTAGATTTTTTGGGATTTCATTAAAAGGGTATCTTTGGGATTGAAAATTAAAGGATTTTATGAGTATTAGTGTTTGAGTTTGGACTAGATGATAATTTTAGTACTTTTTATGGACTATTAGCTAAACTACCCATTTTTTATTTGGTTATCATGAGAAATAGAAAAGTAAAGAAAATTTTCAGAAAGTACGAAAATTGTTTTAATTTTACATATTATTTTATTTGTTCTAATTCTTGAAGATTCTTTTTAAAAACTTTGTTTTTAATTTTATTTAAAATAAACTTTATAATAAACATCATTTTTCTTTTGCTCTCTCTTTCTCTTTTCTTTTCACTTGCAAAATCCTCCAACAAAAGTTTGTAATTTTTCTTTCTAAAGGAAAATTACGTGGCTCTAAATTAGGTAGGAAGAATCTTCTGTTATCACTTATCAAGTGATGTGTCTCTACCAAAATCCTTCTATGTATATACTTTCATAACTATCATCTGACTCTTTATTTTTAATTATAACTAAATAAATAAAATAATAAAAAAACATATTCATTGTATATGTGACAAATTAGAGTAGAGACACCTCATTCAATAGGAAGAGATTCCTCTTATTTCATTTCAAGCTAAGTTTAACCTTTTATCAAGGTGGGGGTAGGGAGAGGGAATTACACATAAAAAGACATTTTGGTGGAATTTGCAAGCTTGTCATGATTGTTAAGGTCCTTCCATTTAATCATGAATTTACAATTAGTTCTAAAGTTCAACTCTAATAAATTTATCTCTTGTATATAATTTGTGGGTATTTACATGCATCTACATAATTTAATGATAATTAAAACAAGGGGGCAATTCCAAAAAATTCTACCACTCTAAAGTTTGAAATGGATTAATGTAAACAATTTTATTACCTCTAATGAAAAATGTTGTTCCCGTAATTCAAATTTGTGATTTTTAAGTCATAATAAAATAATCTTACCGTTACGCACAACCCATTAAAAAAAGTGAAACATAGAGCTTAGAGCTTGCAACTAGAAGCATCATGGGCTGGATGCCAACGGGCTCAACTACCCAACACAACTTTACGAAGTTGATAAAATCTAACCTTAGCCCAAAAAAGGAAATCCACTTCTGGGCTTTGAGTTTAGCCTAGGCTTTTCTGTAGATCAAAGTATACAAATTAGTAATTGCTACAAATTTTGTCCAATTTTTCTTTTTTTAGTACAACAATGAGGGATGGAGAATTATTCTAGCTGTATATGTGCGCGACATGAGACTCGAACTCTGACTTGCTATGTGAAGAGAGAGGTTTTAACTATCTCATCTCGGTGTGTTTCCACTGTCCAAGTTTAAACATGCCCCGAGTTAAGTGTATCTAAGTTTAATAAATCCTTACTTTGAGAAAAGTAATATGATGGATAAATGAACATGATTAAAAAAAGGTAAATTACACTGACCTCTCCTGAGGTTACTGACAACTACAAGGACTTTCCTTGTCATTTCTGAAATTGCACTAACCTCCCTTGAGATATACTGACAATACCTAGATTCCCCGCTCTGTACTATTTTTCTCACTAACGTAAATAGGAAGAAATTAGGGTTTTGGGATAAATTTACTATATGCCGAAATTGCCCTTGACCATGCTGCAATGACCATGATGCCCATTTTCTTTTGACTAGAAAAGACAATTCTAACCTCCATTGCACAAATATAAATGAACTTCTCTCTCATTCAGCTTCCCACTATCTCTCTTTGAGACTTTAGGTAAGCTATTGCCCCTCTTCATCTCTCTCACTTCCATTGTCTATAGTTTTTTACACATATATATACTAATATAGTATACAATAGCAGGAAAACTTGATTTTATGAGAAAATGGCATCTTTTTTTATCAACAACAGTAGGTGATAACCTTGTGTTACAATTTGAAAACAAAAATTGCAAATATAGTCGAAGGGCAGCAATTCAGATTGTGGAATCTGAGAGGAACAAAGGCAAGCTTTATTATACCTGCCATAATAGGAATTGTGACTTCATAAATTGGGTGAATCCATGTTCAACTAATAGTTTGCTCTCTACATCAACATCAGGTGGGAGTTGATGAAAATGCACAGATGAGACAACTTATTAGAGAAGTTAGGTCTGAAACTAAAGCGTTAGTTACCAGGGTTGAGGTGCTTGAAGGCAATCAAGGGATGATGAAGGTACTTGTAAAACAAGCTTAGTGTTTGTTGGCATATCAATGTTGATAGCCTTGACAATGTTAGTGAAAAATTAATCATTGTAAGCATCAATGTTAGTGAAGTTGTTTCTGTTTTGTTGTGTATTTTGGTAAGCAATGACTATATAAGGAATCAATGTAAGTTACTTTTGGTAAGCAATGACTACATATATGAAACTTTTCTTTGGAGTAAACTTATATATTATATTAATATGTAGAAATATTCCATTAAGTGCATATCCCCAATATCCAACACCCTATAGTTGTAGCCAGTAACTATATGTGATGACCTATACAACCAAAAAACAAGTAGCCTATACAACCAACACACTATAAACATCACCTAGCCCACATACCAAAAAATCACAATGGACTTAGATCATATCCAAAAAAATCTAAAAACAAAGCATCCAGAGCTATCATCACCTTACCCACATACCAAAAAAAAAATTAGTGGGCTATTTGATTAACTACAACAAAAAATTAAAACAAAACCATTCTTCTTCAAATCTATAATGCCTTTGGGGTTGACTTGCCTCTACTTTTAGGTGGATGAGACCTTTCTTATGTCACACATAGAGATGATTGTGAAAACTTTCCTTGAATTTGATGTCCCTATAAACAAATAAATTTGCTTAAATAGTGATAATATTAACAAGAAATTAATACAGAAAAACTACAACAAGTTTTACCTGATGTAAATTACTGGTAGTTGGGGTGTCCCTGCCTCTTTTACTGCCTCTTCCCCTAGCTGCCACAAGTGCCCTTTGGCATGTTCTTTTGTCGTGGCCAAGTCCTTTGCAAATGATGTAACTAATTGTTTGGGACCTCCTCGATTTGCCAAGTCCTGAAGCTGCTTCATCAACTTCTTTTCTCCTATTTTTCTTAGGTCTATCAGGTGACTCCTATAGGGTGGAGTTTGGATAGGGTCACCAGTAGCTAGTGTCAACATGGAATGGTCAATAATAGGATGGATTATGCCTCCATGTGCAGCTAGGTATGTCTCCTTTCTATAGCATGAATCACAATACTCTTCAAAGTTTAATCTCTCTTAAGCAACAACAGCTGCTGCATGCTTACATGGGATGCCTGTCAAATCTCATTCCCTAAAAACACACTCTTTCTTTTCCAATATAAACCACAAAAGATTTCCCTAAATTTAAAACAAAAACTCATACCCACCAACAACAAAAAAACTGCACTTCCTTAACTGATCTATCACATGATTTAATTTCTTCCTAATGTTGGGTGTAACCAAAGCTGTCCAACTACAACCCTTGTCAAACCTTATTTGAATCCTACTCATTACTTTACATCTTATCCCTTCTAGCATGGTTAGTATGGGTTTACTCCTAAGGTGTCATACCCAATGATTGAAAGACTCATTCAAATTATTTGTGATATGGTCATTCTTATGCCCAACATCAAAGACATGTCTTGCCTATGAATGCAGTGGCACTTTCATAAGCCAATTGTAGGCTTCTTCAGAAACCCTTTTCAAACCCTCAATTGCTTCTTTGAAAATCCATTGATTATAGGCTCTAGCAGTTTTCCAAAAGTACTTTTTCAACAAAAAAAGAGAAAAGCTACTCTAGAAGTTATTAAACAAATGTCTACAACAATATCTGTGTTACTTTAGCAAAAATCTCACTGATTGCTTTGTCAGGACCTTATAAACTAGATGAAAAAATTGTTATAAAAAATAACGAGTAAAATAATTAAAATAACAACTAAAAAAGTAGGTAAAATACCTTTTTCTAATCAGATGTCAATGTCAAAGGCTGTTGTTCACCAACCCCAACTACTGCTTAGAAATGGTGTAAGAAAAATGACCAACTGTCCTTACCTTCACTCTCCACAATCCCATAAGCCATAGGAAACAAGCCATTATTGCCATCCAGAGCTACTTCTACTAATAGAACCCCCCCATATGCTTCATTTAAGGTGGCAGCCATTTAAACCAATAAATGGTCTGCAGCCTTTAAGGAACCCAACCTTCATTTCATTAAAAGCAACAAAGATTCTCTTAAAAATAAGATTATGACTTAGAATGAGTTTGTCACACTGAATTTTAACCAAACTTTCAGGATTACTACTTCTAATTTATAAAGCATATATATGAAACAAAGAATATGAGCTGCCACGACTACCCTCCATCTCTTCCATTACCTTCCTTTTTGCCCTATACAACTACATCCTAGAAGCCTCAATCCCATACTTCTTAAGCAGTGTAGACTGTAATCCCCCATACTTCATATATGGATTTACTTTAATCTCATCCTCTAATTTACTAGCAATCTAACTAGAGTGGCTTTCATATTTCTTGTGGCTTTCACACAATTATGATCCTTACTATATGAGTTCATTTTATAAATGATTCCATCAGGAAGTAGAGAAGCATGAATTCTCTAAGTACAACCCTCAGCAGTATTGTGGCATGTCACTCTAGTCTTTTCATTTTTTACTCTAACAATCTGAATATAATCTTTTAGGACCTACCTAAATTTGTTAACATTGTCAAATAGTATACCTAAATGGAAATCAAATGCCTCCCCTTTCTTTACATGGAACTCATCCTCAAACTTGGTGGGGTCAAGTCCCTTAGGTTTGGACATCAGATCTGTATTAGAACCATTTGACTCACTAAGGTTGTCAACAGATTTATCAGAATCATAATTTGATAACTCATCCTCACTTTGATTATCTTCTAATTCATATTCAAACTTACTGTTGTCACTGTCATTGTCACTTCCAACCTCACTCTTATCAATACCCCAATCCTTGTCTTCATCACTGTAACCATAAATATTATCCCAGTTCTCTTTTATTTCATCAAGTATAGTTGCCCCAGTTCCTTGGTCATCACCTATATCTACCCTAATTACCTAACCTGACTCTACATCTACCTTAGTCCCCTTGTCATGCTCATCACTTAAATTAACAGAACCAGCACCCTCTAATAGTATAGGTGAAGCAACAATACTAACCACATCATATTCATCCCCAAACACATCAACATAAAGTGGTATTTCAAATTTGGTTTTATACATGTTAACATATGCAAGACATCTTCATCAGTTTGTACTAACATTTTCTCAATAAAATCATGGATATCACAAAACATAGTGATGACTAAACCTATAATTGATGGAATATTGGATAATGCCATAATTTTCACATCCTCAAGCAAGTCAAAATAAAAATATCTATCTGCCATAATTTTCACATCCTTAAGCAAGTCAAAATAAAAATATCTATCTGGGTCTACTCTTTCTACAATTTTAATAGTACTTTTAAAATGGACCACTATGTCATGTAAAGTATCCATTGCTGCGCAAATGGACAAACAAAATAGCCTTCCAATCAATTCATAATAAAATTCAACAAACAAATTAATAACTCATTTATGTAAACCATAATTGAACATGTAAGTTGATAACATGTACATAAATGTAAAACAAAGTTGAACATATACATCAATGTAAAACAAAATTGAAAATGTACATCAAAGCAAAACAGAATTGAATATGAAATTGATAAACCCCCAATTTTAAATTTGAAAAACCCTAAATTTGAAATTAACCCCCCCTCCCAATTTGAAATTGAAAAACCCCTACTTTAAAATTGAAAAAACCTATAATTTAAAATTAAAGTCCCAATTTGAAATTAAAAATAGTAATCTGCAACCCCATTTTAAATTTGAAAAACCCCAAATTTTAATTTGAAGAACCCTAAATTTGATCATCGAAAACCCTTTTTGAAAAACCCCTAACTTGAAATCGAAAACATTAATTTTCAATTAAAAAGCCTTATTACGAAACCGTAAACTAAAATCCCTAATGTGAAAATCTAAACCAATTCAAAACATCAACATGCAAACCCCTATTTTGAAACCCTTAACTAAAAATCATTTACATGTCAACACCAAATCCAAATTTATAAACAAAACCCCTCAAAAATGGAGACAAAACCAACAACTCGATAGAAAACAGCTTAATCAAAACTAAAAATCAACAACAAACAAAATAAACAAAACAAAACCCCCAAATCGATAAAAACCCTAACTACATCTAAAAATCGACAGAAAAACATAAATCATAAGGCAAAAACTCACTGTTCCACTATTAGAAGTGCCTTCCTCCTCTTTTTCTCTCTGATCGTCTCTTTCTCTAGAGCTATAGTCCACAATGTCTCACCTTCCTTCTTTTTTATCCTCTTCTCTCTTTTCTCTATATACCATCTCACATAAAACCCTCTTCACATGAAACCCTCTGTAAAGATTCAAAAATTTGGAATAGAATTTTTTTTTTTTTTTTTTTTTTTAACGCTATGGGAATGTCCTTAATTTCTAATTAATTTAATTTTGAAAAAAAAATAATAAAATAAAATAAATAAATAATAAAAATGACATAAGACGCGAACGGACACCCAGAGACGTCAAAACAAATAATACTGATATTGAGCCAGCTTTATACCAACTTTATTTACATTCAAAATTAATATATGAAAAATAAAATAAAATAAAAATAAAAATATGTGTAATAGTATACATGAATGAAATATAAAGTATGGTATAATATATATATATATATATATATGGGTGTGTGGTGGAAAATGAATAAAAGAAGAAAAGAGGGAAAGAAAAAGAAAAGAGAAAAGAGAAAAGAAGAGAGATACGGTGCAGGTCTCGTGAAAACAGAAAAGAGAAGAGAGAAAGAAGAAAGAAGAAAAGAGAGAAAAAGGGAAAAAGGAGAGAAAGGAAAGGGGGTGAGGCGGCGGTGGTCGCGAGAGAGAGAAACGGACGGGGTTGCGGACGGCGGTGGTCGCGAGGGGGGAGATCTGGTCGACGGCCATCGCGTCTCGCGTGTCCAAGCTCGTGACGGATTTGCGACGGGTTTCGCGATGGTCGATTGGGGATGATGGCACGAGTGTATTGGCATGGACGAAGCTGCGATAGGTGGTATATGTGTACATGTATATGTATAGGCGTGTAGATATGTGCGTGTTGGTGCTGTGGGAGAGAGATTTTAGAGAGAACGGTGCTAGTTGTGGTCCAGATCTGCGTGTGAATGGTGCGATTTCGTGAGGGGCACTACGGGGGTTGCGGTGACAGCAGGTGAATAGGCTTTGTCTCTGTTTCTTTCCTTTTGATTTGGTTGCTATTGTGTGTATATGTACGTACATGAGTGGCGAAGCAGTGTATTGTGTATTGGAAGTAGCCACGGTTGTGGTGTATGGCAGTGGTTCGGGATTGTGTGTGTGTTGTTGCGGTTTTGTCGATGGCTGTCATGGGTGTTGAATTGGTTCGTTGGTTCGTCGGATTGAGGGTCGGTTGGGTTGGGATTGCTGGTTCGGCTGCACCCATGTGGAGGAGATGTATATATATATATATATATATATATATATTGGGAATTGATTTGTGTTGGGGATGAAGAGGGACCAGTGCTTGCGGCTTGAGGAACCTGACGAAACTGAAGCAGAATGGGCTTCAGCCGTAGGTGGCATCAGGTGATTGGAAGCTTGTGCCGTTGTCTGATTGAGGGGTTGGGTTCGCATAAGGGGTCGACTGGTATTGTAAATTAATTGGGAGAGTTACAGTTGAGGGCAGCAGGTTTGGATGTTGTGTAGTTGAGGTTGGTTTGAATAGGACTAGGGATAGTATCTGTGACTGTTGAGCTACGTCCGTTAGGAGATTTGTGTGTTTAAAAATGGGGACAGACTGTTGGGCACATTTTAAAGCAACAGAGCAGCTTGTCGATGGGAGGAGGTTGCGACAAGAAGAAAGTGGTAGGGGTTTGTGGGTTGCGTTGGCTGTTGGATTACAAACTGCTGGCCGATTCGAATGAGTTAGGTTCAGGACCTACTGGTTTTGAGAGAGATCAAAGAGAGGAGACTCTGTTAGTGCATTCAGATGAGGTAGGAACTCCAGAAGCATACAGCAAGACATGCCATCCATTTCTTTGTGTAGTGTTCATCCATTGATAAAGAGAAATGGGTGCTTCGGTCAGTTTAGGTGTTGGGTAGCATCAGATATGGGCCATTCAATTTTACAAGTAGGATTGCCTTGGCAGTGGATAACATCAGGTAGATTGGGGAACTCAGGAATTAGTAAGGCTGCATTGAATCTGATTGTTGGCAAGGGGTAGAGCAAGTAAGGAGCTACTTAGATATTTTGCAAGGAAGTTCAGTTTGCCACAGAGTTTCCGTAACATATGGGTTCTTGAAAGTGGTTGTAGTATTTCAGCGGCGATAATTGGGTATTAGGTCTCTTGTTCAGGTGGAGATGGCTCACTCAATTTCAAGCAGAGAAGTTATTGTCCGTTCATCTAGAGAGTTGACTGAGCTTGGAACTTTATTCAAAAACTTAATGGCCATCCTTCAGGATGTTGTTATCTGTTATGATGGCACGGTGAGGAATGTACGTAGTAATTCGATTATCCAATTTAAGTATGGGGTCAAGGCTGAAGAAGCTGATGAAACTGGATTTAAAACGGTTGGCCGACTCGATCAACCTGCGGGTGTGTTTTCTTCAACTGCTGAACCATGGACTGGAGAGCAACCTCAAACTCGGGATGCACGAGGGTTTGGTTCACGCTTGACTGCAAATTCTCCAAAGATCGGCTGAGTGGAGATAAGCATAAGCTTGATATGATTCCAGTGGAGGACTAAGTTACTTACGGTTGATTGGATTGCATAGTGGACACCGCTTAGTAGGGTTGTGACCAGCCCTATCAGGTATGATATTTTACTAATGTGAGAAATGAGATTAAGCTTAGGAGTATTTGATAAGATGATTGAATGTTCTCTATGCGTAATTGCTATTAGGAAACCACTTAGAATTTGATTGTTTATATGCTTACGTGTTCTTTATGAATCTGTGGGTGTTATGATTTACTTCTTGAGTTGTCATCATATGTGATTTATGTTTTAGAAGGATCGCTGATATTGCGACATGTAGAATTGTATAAGTGTTGGGATTGATCGAGCATGACACGTAGATTTATGGATGAAATCTTGTAATTTAAATGCTATTGTTAATCTTAAATGTGATGCATTATTTAAAGCATGTTGCATATGCTTATGAAAGGGATGTTTCATTTGAACTGTATTATTGCATTATGAAATCATGGCATATCGGCATCGTGTGATTTCTTGAAAGCATAGTGTGGGTCAGCACGAGGTGCTGGTGCATTATGAGGGTGCAGATCCTGTGGTGAAAAACCCAAAATCGGCCATTAGGTACTCGCCTGCCTGACGGGTTCCGGACCGTGAAGCGAGACATACAAGGTACTCATGCCGACGGGGAAGGACCGTATCATGAGACATGGGTGGGCATAGAGTTGCATGGGTGTGTCACGCATCCTGTTCATATATTGCATGCTGTTCATAAACTGTCATCATGACATCGAATGCCATATAGAAATAACTGTACACTTGCACATGCCACGACCTTAGTTTTGTTTCTTACATTAGTATTATATCATACCAGCATGTTGTCGCTGACCCATTCGTGGGCACAGGTTTCAGATAAAGCTCCTGGCACACGGGACTTGATGAAATCTTGGAAAAAGGAGAGGAAATGAATTTGGAAGAATATTTGGGCCCTTGGGGCGTATTTAGACATTATAAAAGATTGGTGTGTTTCTGAAAAGAATGGAAATGACATTGTATATTGTAATAAATAATGAATTTGTGATCTTTTAGTTTAAGTGTAGGGGTAGACGTGATGGATTGTATGAGTAGGTGATGTATATTTAACTTTGATAGAGTTGTGGCCATCGAGTGAGGATGGATTGTGACTGTTGTGTGTATATATGTTGTATTGTGTTTATCAGGGGGAAAAGGTTCGAAAAACAAAGGAGGTGCTGCCGAAATTTTTAGAAAATTAAAGAACTCTATTTAATTTGTCGTAAATTCATAAATCTGTTTAATTATCTTTTATTTTATTTACTTTCTGTTCGTCAGTCGCACCTCGGGTTTCGGTCAGAAATTCGGGGCGTGACAACGTTGTATCAGAGCATAGGTTCGAATACCTAGAGACCGTGGGGTGTTGTTGAACACAATGGGATTATGACGTATGGTTGGGAGTTTGTATAAACCTTGTATAATGTGTGGACTTTGACAGTTAAGTATTAGTGTCAAATTTGGGAATACTTGGCGATAATAGGTGTTGTTGAACACCATGGGACCTTTGAGGAGAACATTGACTTAGTGTAAGTAGTCGGTGGTACGTGGTAGGACTTGTGTGTTATGTGATTATTTTATTGGGTGCATGACTTGTTACGATTAGGGTTAGATGATGATACACTATGATGTGTGATTACGTGAGTTGATGCAGTGTGGTGTATGATATGGACGATATGTATATTGGTATGACCGTGTCTGATAGCATGATGGGTGATCTAATGTTTTGAACATGGGGAGAAGTTCAGACCTTAAGTTATTTGGGTTAGTTTGGGTGGTAGGTTTTATGTGCACGTGTTACCTTGGTATGCAATATACTAGATTTCCCGGTTGACTGAGAGTACGCAATGGTTTGGTATAATAGTTGACTAAGGTTAGAAACACACGTCTATGTGGTAGACCGTATATTTTATGGGATAGGCCTTATGCCTAGTTGTTTGAGGTATGGGTTGTACACTTAGTTATTTATACGGTAGGCGGATGCCTAGTTATTTATGAGATAGGCTGTGGAACTAGTTATATATCTGGTTGGTTGTGTTCTTATATCTATGTATAGGTATGCTAGGTTAGTACCCGATATTCATGGATTATAGTACTATGACTATGACATTTATACAGACTGGATTGGTCTCAGGTCTTGCGTTACAGTTGATGGATGGCGCCCCATCAGCCAGTAACAAAAGGAGTTGTGATCATGAAGGGTTATCACCTAGCTATATAAGTAGGAAATAATGGAAGAATTATAAAAGCCTTAATTGAACACATGCCAATGAAGTAGAGAACCATAAATAAAAAGACACATAAGACCTTAAAATGCTAAAATAAGAATTTAGACTTGTGGAGATTTTTGTGTATGGACTGGGTAGTGGATAGAGAGATATTCTTGTGTTAAACTCGTTGGTGGAGAAATACATTATTTTTGAATAGCATTCGCTTGGGGTTGAGTGTTGGTGGGCTAGTTGAATACTAGCGTGACTTGAGAGTGTGAAAGTTACATTGTTTAAATGAGTTCCTTCATTGTGAAAGGATGTGTTAGAAATCAGTGTTCATTGTTTAGTGTGACCAACGGGGGGAGATGATTGACTTGAGTTATGTAAGTGTTGATTTAACAAGTGTGTTTGTAAGATATGTTAGATTCTCGAGCGATAATTGATGATCTTTTGTCTAAGGAGAATTGTATAAAGACGAATAGTTTGAAAAGAATGTTATTGTGGATAAACTCGGATTACGATGTGATGGGGTTTTGATTTCGTGTTAAGGTGAATGTTGAACTGGAATGCGAAGGTGAGTTTGAGAGTTAGGGGTAATAGTGATTCCTTCATTGAGTTGGAGTAAATTATATTGCGGTGGACTGTGAAAGTAACCTAAAAAAAAAAAAAAAAATAATAATAATAATAATAATAATAATAATGATGAGTTGTATGAATTGGACCAAGCTGAGGGGTCAGTTAGGAACTTAGTTTTAACTTAGTTTATAAGGTTGATTTCAGAATCAGGATTGAATAAGGGGTAAGCATTGGTTGTTGTTTTGGAGGAAATTGTATATCGAGTTAAGGGTCGGGTGATATGAATTTCTTGAACTTGAACCTTGTGTCTGAAATGCGGTTGTGTGAATGTCATTGTGGTGAAAATAGTGTGGTTGAGGCACTAGGACTTAACAACTTGGATTGTTATACGCCTTATAAGTGAATGGTGGTTCTCTCTTGTCATTTAGAAATACGAGGGTAAAGGTTGTGAATGAATCTGATTGGTTTAGATTAAGTTATAAATGTTTATGTTGTCTGGATCTGGATAATGAATGTTGCACTTGGGAGATTTTACTTTATTTAGGGGCTTGCGATGATTGCCTTATTCCACCATCGTAGGGTTCACCAATTGAGATAGTGGGATACTGATAAGGATCTGTAGATATTGCTCGGTAGAGATAGCTGGTTACATCTTTTCTTTTGACTTCATTCTACTTGACGTGTCTAGTCTTGGTATTACATTGAGGATAGATCAGTTATTTACATTTTTGGGTGAGTATAGACTACTACAGGAGGAGAGTGACGGTGTGTACTCCTGAGGGAGATGTTTTTTTTTATTTCACGGGGTGTCCGTGGATCCTTCTGGGGTGGACTTCGTTATGAGATAGGAGAGGTTAGACGTCGACTTGATTGGACTGGTTGGGATTACGTGATTGGGTTAAGTACAGTTGTTTTAGTTTGTGAAATGTGTATGACATGTGGTATACTTGTTTAGTGAGGAGCTGAGACTGGATGTTTATATCTACGTAGCAGGCTAAGTGAAATTAAAAGGTAGAATTTGAACTCGTTGTCTGTGATATAGGCTATGAGCCTAGATATCCATAGGGCTGGATGTATACCAAATTACCTGTGTGACAGGTGGTGTGCTTATTTATGTATGTATATATTCTTGGATGGATTTTATACTTGGGTGCTGATGTGGTAAGCTATGTGTTAGACACTAAATGTTGTTTGTTTATTCTATTTATATATATACATGTGTTTTGGGTACATGTGATTAAGGATTGACGTATATTCATAGTTGGAATTAGTGACGAGTTTCACTGAGAATCTCTATTGTTATGAGACTTTATTTGAGATGTTGACTAGAACAATGATGAGTTGAAACAATCTTAGAAGGAATTGTGATATTCTTTTTACCTCCTCTAATGTTTTGTCTTTCTCGAACCTTGATATGTTGTTTTAAATTTTGTATTTAGAATGCATAGACTATGTTGCCTTCATTCGAATGTTTAGTTAACACATATAGGCTTGAAATGAATAGGCTAATTTTATTGATGCATGACACTTAGTCTCGGTTATATGTAGATTTGGGTGGACGATGATGACCTTATTTTAAGATTATGGTATTGATGTCTTGTGAGTGAATATAGTACTTGAAGAAGATTGGATTATTGAGTTACATTGAGATACGGGCGATGTGTTGATGCCATTGTGATAAATCATTAGGTGATTTCGTGACTTGATTTGAAATTTGTCAAATAGTAAGGAACCTTGTGGTGTCCTAGTAATCATTGAGGAATTTTCTTTATATATATTTTTTTTTTTTATTGTGTTGAGTTATTGAGATGGGTTGTGATGCCCGGATGGGTAGGGAAGATTGGCAGTGATAGGCCAATGTGTTTTGAGGATTTCATTATGTGTTGTGCCATGTGGAGTGAGTCGTTACGGATGGGATCGGAACCAGACCCTAGCAGGGAGTGTGGAGGCGCGGGCCGAGGGACCCTGCCTGCCCGGAGTGGCTGAGCCGGAAAGGGGGGAGGGAGAAGGTGATAAGTCGTCTCACATCGCCTGGCTGAGGGAGAGGTGAATGATCCATAGGTGAGGCTGCACGTCTCCATGATACAATGCGTTTTGAATTGATCTTTTATTATTTCGTCGAGAAGATACATGTTTTTAAATTTCGGGACGAAATTTCTTTAAGGAGGGAAGGATGTAAAGATTCAAAAATTTGGAATAGAATTTTTTTTTTTTTTTTTTAACGCTATGGGAATGTCCTTAATTTCTAATTAATTTAATTTTGAAAAAAAAAATAATAAAATAAAATAAATAAATAATAAAAATGACATAAGACGCGAACGGACACCCAGAGACGTCAAAACAAATAATACTGATATTGAGCCAGCTTTATACCAACTTTATTTACATTCAAAATTAATATATGAAAAATAAATAAAATAAAATAAAAATATGTGTAATAGTATACATGAATGAAATATAAAGTATGGTATAATATATATATATATATATATATATATATGGGTGTGTGGTGGAAAATGAATAAAAGAAGAAAAGAGGGAAAGAAAAAGAAAAGAGAAAAGAGAAAAGAAGAGAGATACGGTGCAGGTCTCGTGAAAACAGAAAAGAGAAGAGAGAAAGAAGAAAGAAAGAGAGAAAAAGGGGAAAAAGGAGAGAAAGGAAAGGGGGTGAGGCGGCGGTGGTCGCGAGAGAGAGAAACGGACGGGGGCTGCGGACGGCGGTGGTCGCGAGGGGGGAGATCTGGTCGACGGCCATCGCGTCTCGCGTGTCCAAGCTCGTGACGGATTTGCGACGGGTTTCGCGATGGTCGATTGGGGATGATGGCACGAGTGTATTGGCATGGACGAAGCTGCGATAGGTGGTATATGTGTACATGTATATGTATAGGCGTGTAGATATGTGCGTGTTGGTGCTGTGGGAGAGAGATTTTAGAGAGAACGGTGCTAGTTGTGGTCCAGATCTGCGTGTGAATGGTGCGATTTCGTGAGGGGCACTACGGGGGTTGCGGGTGACAGCAGGTGAATAGGCTTTGTCTCTGTTTCTTTCCTTTTGATTTGGTTGCTATTGTGTGTATATGTACGTACATGAGTGGCGAAGCAGTGTATTGTGTATTGGAAGTAGCCACGGTTGTGGTGTATGGCAGTGGTTCGGGATTGTGTGTGTGTTGTTGCGGTTTTGTCGATGGCTGTCATGGGTGTTGAATTGGTTCGTTGGTTCGTCGGATTGAGGGTCGGTTGGGTTGGGATTGCTGGTTCGGCTGCACCCATGTGGAGGAGATGTATATATATATATATATATATATATATATATTGGGAATTGATTTGTGTTGGGGATGAAGAGGGACCAGTGCTTGCGGCTTGAGGAACCTGACGAAACTGAAGCAGAATGGGCTTCAGCCGTAGGTGGCATCAGGTGATTGGAAGCTTGTGCCGTTGTCTGATTGAGGGGTTGGGTTCGCATAAGGGGTCGACTGGTATTGTAAATTAATTGGGAGAGTTACAGTTGAGGGCAGCAGGTTTGGATGTTGTGTAGTTGAGGTTGGTTTGAATAGGACTAGGGATAGTATCTGTGACTGTTGAGCTACGTCCGTTAGGAGATTTGTGTGTTTAAAAATGGGGACAGACTGTTGGGCACATTTTAAAGCAACAGAGCAGCTTGTCGATGGGAGGAGGTTGCGACAAGAAGAAAGTGGTAGGGGTTTGTGGGTTGCGTTGGCTGTTGGATTACAAACTGCTGGCCGATTCGAATGAGTTAGGTTCAGGACCTACTGGTTTTGAGAGAGATCAAAGAGAGGAGACTCTGTTAGTGCATTCAGATGAGGTAGGAACTCCAGAAGCATACAGCAAGACATGCCATCCATTTCTTTGTGTAGTGTTCATCCATTGATAAAGAGAAATGGGTGCTTCGGTCAGTTTAGGTGTTGGGTAGCATCAGATATGGGCCATTCAATTTTACAAGTAGGATTGCCTTGGCAGTGGATAACATCAGGTAGATTGGGGAACTCAGGAATTAGTAAGGCTGCATTGAATCTGATTGTTGGCAAGGGGTAGAGCAAGTAAGGAGCTACTTAGATATTTTGCAAGGAAGTTCAGTTTGCCACAGAGTTTCCGTAACATATGGGTTCTTGAAAGTGGTTGTAGTATTTCAGCGGCGATAATTGGGTATTAGGTCTCTTGTTCAGGTGGAGATGGCTCACTCAATTTCAAGCAGAGAAGTTATTGTCCGTTCATCTAGAGAGTTGACTGAGCTTGGAACTTTATTCAAAAACTTAATGGCCATCCTTCAGGATGTTGTTATCTGTTATGATGGCACGGTGAGGAATGTACGTAGTAATTCGATTATCCAATTTAAGTATGGGGTCAAGGCTGAAGAAGCTGATGAAACTGGATTTAAAACGGTTGGCCGACTCGATCAACCTGCGGGTGTGTTTTCTTCAACTGCTGAACCATGGACTGGAGAGCAACCTCAAACTCGGGATGCACGAGGGTTTGGTTCACGCTTGACTGCAAATTCTCCAAAGATCGGCTGAGTGGAGATAAGCATAAGCTTGATATGATTCCAGTGGAGGACTAAGTTACTTACGGTTGATTGGATTGCATAGTGGACACCGCTTAGTAGGGTTGTGACCAGCCCTATCAGGTATGATATTTTACTAATGTGAGAAATGAGATTAAGCTTAGGAGTATTTGATAAGATGATTGAATGTTCTCTATGCGTAATTGCTATTAGGAAACCACTTAGAATTTGATTGTTTATATGCTTACGTGTTCTTTATGAATCTGTGGGTGTTATGATTTACTTCTTGAGTTGTCATCATATGTGATTTATGTTTTAGAAGGATCGCTGATATTGCGACATGTAGAATTGTATAAGTGTTGGGATTGATCGAGCATGACACGTAGATTTATGGATGAAATCTTGTAATTTAAATGCTATTGTTAATCTTAAATGTGATGCATTATTTAAAGCATGTTGCATATGCTTATGAAAGGGATGTTTCATTTGAACTGTATTATTGCATTATGAAATCATGGCATATCGGCATCGTGTGATTTCTTGAAAGCATAGTGTGGGTCAGCACGAGGTGCTGGTGCATTATGAGGGTGCAGATCCTGTGGTGAAAAACCCAAAATCGGCCATTAGGTACTCGCCTGCCTGACGGGTTCCGGACCGTGAAGCGAGACATACAAGGTACTCATGCCGACGGGGAAGGACCGTATCATGAGACATGGGTGGGCATAGAGTTGCATGGGTGTGTCACGCATCCTGTTCATATATTGCATGCTGTTCATAAACTGTCATCATGACATCGAATGCCATATAGAAATAACTGTACACTTGCACATGCCACGACCTTAGTTTTGTTTCTTACATTAGTATTATATCATACCAGCATGTTGTCGCTGACCCATTCGTGGGCACAGGTTTCAGATAAAGCTCCTGGCACACGGGACTTGATGAAATCTTGGAAAAAGGAGAGGAAATGAATTTGGAAGAATATTTGGGCCCTTGGGGCGTATTTAGACATTATAAAAGATTGGTGTGTTTCTGAAAAGAATGGAAATGACATTGTATATTGTAATAAATAATGAATTTGTGATCTTTTAGTTTAAGTGTAGGGGTAGACGTGATGGATTGTATGAGTAGGTGATGTATATTTAACTTTGATAGAGTTGTGGCCATCGAGTGAGGATGGATTGTGACTGTTGTGTGTATATATGTTGTATTGTGTTTATCAGGGGGAAAAGGTTCGAAAAACAAAGGAGGTGCTGCCGAAATTTTTAGAAAATTAAAGAACTCTATTTAATTTGTCGTAAATTCATAAATCTGTTTAATTATCTTTTATTTTATTTACTTTCTGTTCGTCAGTCGCACCTCGGGTTTCGGTCAGAAATTCGGGGCGTGACAACGTTGTATCAGAGCATAGGTTCGAATACCTAGAGACCGTGGGGTGTTGTTGAACACAATGGGATTATGACGTATGGTTGGGAGTTTGTATAAACCTTGTATAATGTGTGGACTTTGACAGTTAAGTATTAGTGTCAAATTTGGGAATACTTGGCGATAATAGGTGTTGTTGAACACCATGGGACCTTTGAGGAGAACATTGACTTAGTGTAAGTAGTCGGTGGTACGTGGTAGGACTTGTGTGTTATGTGATTATTTTATTGGGTGCATGACTTGTTACGATTAGGGTTAGATGATGATACACTATGATGTGTGATTACGTGAGTTGATGCAGTGTGGTGTATGATATGGACGATATGTATATTGGTATGACCGTGTCTGATAGCATGATGGGTGATCTAATGTTTTGAACATGGGGAGAAGTTCAGACCTTAAGTTATTTGGGTTAGTTTGGGTGGTAGGTTTTATGTGCACGTGTTACCTTGGTATGCAATATACTAGATTTCCCGGTTGACTGAGAGTACGCAATGGTTTGGTATAATAGTTGACTAAGGTTAGAAACACACGTCTATGTGGTAGACCGTATATTTTATGGGATAGGCCTTATGCCTAGTTGTTTGAGGTATGGGTTGTACACTTAGTTATTTATACGGTAGGCGGATGCCTAGTTATTTATGAGATAGGCTGTGGAACTAGTTATATATCTGGTTGGTTGTGTTCTTATATCTATGTATAGGTATGCTAGGTTAGTACCCGATATTCATGGATTATAGTACTATGACTATGACATTTATACAGACTGGATTGGTCTCAGGTCTTGCGTTACAGTTGATGGATGGCGCCCCATCAGCCAGTAACAAAAGGAGTTGTGATCATGAAGGGTTATCACCTAGCTATATAAGTAGGAAATAATGGAAGAATTATAAAAGCCTTAATTGAACACATGCCAATGAAGTAGAGAACCATAAATAAAAAGACACATAAGACCTTAAAATGCTAAAATAAGAATTTAGACTTGTGGAGATTTTTGTGTATGGACTGGGTAGTGGATAGAGAGATATTCTTGTGTTAAACTCGTTGGTGGAGAAATACATTATTTTTGAATAGCATTCGCTTGGGGTTGAGTGTTGGTGGGCTAGTTGAATACTAGCGTGACTTGAGAGTGTGAAAGTTACATTGTTTAAATGAGTTCCTTCATTGTGAAAGGATGTGTTAGAAATCAGTGTTCATTGTTTAGTGTGACCAACGGGGGGAGATGATTGACTTGAGTTATGTAAGTGTTGATTTAACAAGTGTGTTTGTAAGATATGTTAGATTCTCGAGCGATAATTGATGATCTTTTGTCTAAGGAGAATTGTATAAAGACGAATAGTTTGAAAAGAATGTTATTGTGGATAAACTCGGATTACGATGTGATGGGGTTTTGATTTCGTGTTAAGGTGAATGTTGAACTGGAATGCGAAGGTGAGTTTGAGAGTTAGGGGTAATAGTGATTCCTTCATTGAGTTGGAGTAAATTATATTGCGGTGGACTGTGAAAGTAACCTAAAAAAAATAATAATAATAATAATAATAATAATAATGATGAGTTGTATGAATTGGACCAAGCTGAGGGGTCAGTTAGGAACTTAGTTTTAACTTAGTTTATAAGGTTGATTTCAGAATCAGGATTGAATAAGGGGTAAGCATTGGTTGTTGTTTTGGAGGAAATTGTATATCGAGTTAAGGGTCGGGTGATATGAATTTCTTGAACTTGAACCTTGTGTCTGAAATGCGGTTGTGTGAATGTCATTGTGGTGAAAATAGTGTGGTTGAGGCACTAGGACTTAACAACTTGGATTGTTATACGCCTTATAAGTGAATGGTGGTTCTCTCTTGTCATTTAGAAATACGAGGGTAAAGGTTGTGAATGAATCTGATTGGTTTAGATTAAGTTATAAATGTTTATGTTGTCTGGATCTGGATAATGAATGTTGCACTTGGGAGATTTTACTTTATTTAGGGGCTTGCGATGATTGCCTTATTCCACCATCGTAGGGTTCACCAATTGAGATAGTGGGATACTGATAAGGATCTGTAGATATTGCTCGGTAGAGATAGCTGGTTACATCTTTTCTTTTGACTTCATTCTACTTGACGTGTCTAGTCTTGGTATTACATTGAGGATAGATCAGTTATTTACATTTTTGGGTGAGTATAGACTACTACAGGAGGAGAGTGACGGTGTGTACTCCTGAGGGAGATGTTTTTTTTTATTTCACGGGGTGTCCGTGGATCCTTCTGGGGTGGACTTCGTTATGAGATAGGAGAGGTTAGACGTCGACTTGATTGGACTGGTTGGGATTACGTGATTGGGTTAAGTACAGTTGTTTTAGTTTGTGAAATGTGTATGACATGTGGTATACTTGTTTAGTGAGGAGCTGAGACTGGATGTTTATATCTACGTAGCAGGCTAAGTGAAATTAAAAGGTAGAATTTGAACTCGTTGTCTGTGATATAGGCTATGAGCCTAGATATCCATAGGGCTGGATGTATACCAAATTACCTGTGTGACAGGTGGTGTGCTTATTTATGTATGTATATATTCTTGGATGGATTTTATACTTGGGTGCTGATGTGGTAAGCTATGTGTTAGACACTAAATGTTGTTTGTTTATTCTATTTATATATATACATGTGTTTTGGGTACATGTGATTAAGGATTGACGTATATTCATAGTTGGAATTAGTGACGAGTTTCACTGAGAATCTCTATTGTTATGAGACTTTATTTGAGATGTTGACTAGAACAATGATGAGTTGAAACAATCTTAGAAGGAATTGTGATATTCTTTTTACCTCCTCTAATGTTTTGTCTTTCTCGAACCTTGATATGTTGTTTTAAATTTTGTATTTAGAATGCATAGACTATGTTGCCTTCATTCGAATGTTTAGTTAACACATATAGGCTTGAAATGAATAGGCTAATTTTATTGATGCATGACACTTAGTCTCGGTTATATGTAGATTTGGGTGGACGATGATGACCTTATTTTAAGATTATGGTATTGATGTCTTGTGAGTGAATATAGTACTTGAAGAAGATTGGATTATTGAGTTACATTGAGATACGGGCGATGTGTTGATGCCATTGTGATAAATCATTAGGTGATTTCGTGACTTGATTTGAAATTTGTCAAATAGTAAGGAACCTTGTGGTGTCCTAGTAATCATTGAGGAATTTTCTTTATATATTTTTTTTTTTTTTATTGTGTTGAGTTATTGAGATGGGTTGTGATGCCCGGATGGGTAGGGAAGATTGGCAGTGATAGGCCAATGTGTTTTGAGGATTTCATTATGTGTTGTGCCATGTGGAGTGAGTCGTTACGGATGGGATCGGAACCAGACCCTAGCAGGGAGTGTGGAGGCGCGGGCCGAGGGACCCTGCCTGCCCGGAGTGGCTGAGCCGGAAAGGGGGGAGGGAGAAGGTGATAAGTCGTCTCACATCGCCTGGCTGAGGGAGAGGTGAATGATCCATAGGTGAGGCTGCACGTCTCCATGATACAATGCGTTTTGAATTGATCTTTTATTATTTCGTCGAGAAGATACATGTTTTTAAATTTCGGGACGAAATTTCTTTAAGGAGGGAAGGATGTAAAGATTCAAAAATTTGGAATAGAATTTTTTTTTTTTTTTTTTAACGCTATGGGAATGTCCTTAATTTCTAATTAATTTAATTTTGAAAAAAAAAATAATAAAATAAAATAAATAAATAATAAAAATGACATAAGACGCGAACGGACACCCAGAGACGTCAAAACAAATAATACTGATATTGAGCCAGCTTTATACCAACTTTATTTACATTCAAAATTAATATATGAAAAATAAAATAAAATAAAAATAAAAATATGTGTAATAGTATACATGAATGAAATATAAAGTATGGTATAATATATATATATATATATATATATATATATGGGTGTGTGGTGGAAAATGAATAAAAGAAGAAAAGAGGGAAAGAAAAAGAAAAGAGAAAAGAGAAAAGAAGAGAGATACGGTGCAGGTCTCGTGAAAACAGAAAAGAGAAGAGAGAAAGAAGAAAAGAGAGAAAAAGGGAAAAAGGAGAGAAAGGAAAGGGGGTGAGGCGGCGGTGGTCGCGAGAGAGAAACGGACGGGGCTGCGGACGGCGGTGGTCGCGAGGGGGGAGATCTGGTCGACGGCCATCGCGTCTCGCGTGTCCAAGCTCGTGACGGATTTGCGACGGGTTTCGCGATGGTCGATTGGGGATGATGGCACGAGTGTATTGGCATGGACGAAGCTGCGATAGGTGGTATATGTGTACATGTATATGTATAGGCGTGTAGATATGTGCGTGTTGGTGCTGTGGGAGAGAGATTTTAGAGAGAACGGTGCTAGTTGTGGTCCAGATCTGCGTGTGAATGGTGCGATTTCGTGAGGGGCACTACGGGGGTTGCGGTGACAGCAGGTGAATAGGCTTTGTCTCTGTTTCTTTCCTTTTGATTTGGTTGCTATTGTGTGTATATGTACGTACATGAGTGGCGAAGCAGTGTATTGTGTATTGGAAGTAGCCACGGTTGTGGTGTATGGCAGTGGTTCGGGATTGTGTGTGTGTTGTTGCGGTTTTGTCGATGGCTGTCATGGGTGTTGAATTGGTTCGTTGGTTCGTCGGATTGAGGGTCGGTTGGGTTGGGATTGCTGGTTCGGCTGCACCCATGTGGAGGAGATGTATATATATATATATATATATATATATATTGGGAATTGATTTGTGTTGGGGATGAAGAGGGACCAGTGCTTGCGGCTTGAGGAACCTGACGAAACTGAAGCAGAATGGGCTTCAGCCGTAGGTGGCATCAGGTGATTGGAAGCTTGTGCCGTTGTCTGATTGAGGGGTTGGGTTCGCATAAGGGGTCGACTGGTATTGTAAATTAATTGGGAGAGTTACAGTTGAGGGCAGCAGGTTTGGATGTTGTGTAGTTGAGGTTGGTTTGAATAGGACTAGGGATAGTATCTGTGACTGTTGAGCTACGTCCGTTAGGAGATTTGTGTGTTTAAAAATGGGGACAGACTGTTGGGCACATTTTAAAGCAACAGAGCAGCTTGTCGATGGGAGGAGGTTGCGACAAGAAGAAAGTGGTAGGGGTTTGTGGGTTGCGTTGGCTGTTGGATTACAAACTGCTGGCCGATTCGAATGAGTTAGGTTCAGGACCTACTGGTTTTGAGAGAGATCAAAGAGAGGAGACTCTGTTAGTGCATTCAGATGAGGTAGGAACTCCAGAAGCATACAGCAAGACATGCCATCCATTTCTTTGTGTAGTGTTCATCCATTGATAAAGAGAAATGGGTGCTTCGGTCAGTTTAGGTGTTGGGTAGCATCAGATATGGGCCATTCAATTTTACAAGTAGGATTGCCTTGGCAGTGGATAACATCAGGTAGATTGGGGAACTCAGGAATTAGTAAGGCTGCATTGAATCTGATTGTTGGCAAGGGGTAGAGCAAGTAAGGAGCTACTTAGATATTTTGCAAGGAAGTTCAGTTTGCCACAGAGTTTCCGTAACATATGGGTTCTTGAAAGTGGTTGTAGTATTTCAGCGGCGATAATTGGGTATTAGGTCTCTTGTTCAGGTGGAGATGGCTCACTCAATTTCAAGCAGAGAAGTTATTGTCCGTTCATCTAGAGAGTTGACTGAGCTTGGAACTTTATTCAAAAACTTAATGGCCATCCTTCAGGATGTTGTTATCTGTTATGATGGCACGGTGAGGAATGTACGTAGTAATTCGATTATCCAATTTAAGTATGGGGTCAAGGCTGAAGAAGCTGATGAAACTGGATTTAAAACGGTTGGCCGACTCGATCAACCTGCGGGTGTGTTTTCTTCAACTGCTGAACCATGGACTGGAGAGCAACCTCAAACTCGGGATGCACGAGGGTTTGGTTCACGCTTGACTGCAAATTCTCCAAAGATCGGCTGAGTGGAGATAAGCATAAGCTTGATATGATTCCAGTGGAGGACTAAGTTACTTACGGTTGATTGGATTGCATAGTGGACACCGCTTAGTAGGGTTGTGACCAGCCCTATCAGGTATGATATTTTACTAATGTGAGAAATGAGATTAAGCTTAGGAGTATTTGATAAGATGATTGAATGTTCTCTATGCGTAATTGCTATTAGGAAACCACTTAGAATTTGATTGTTTATATGCTTACGTGTTCTTTATGAATCTGTGGGTGTTATGATTTACTTCTTGAGTTGTCATCATATGTGATTTATGTTTTAGAAGGATCGCTGATATTGCGACATGTAGAATTGTATAAGTGTTGGGATTGATCGAGCATGACACGTAGATTTATGGATGAAATCTTGTAATTTAAATGCTATTGTTAATCTTAAATGTGATGCATTATTTAAAGCATGTTGCATATGCTTATGAAAGGGATGTTTCATTTGAACTGTATTATTGCATTATGAAATCATGGCATATCGGCATCGTGTGATTTCTTGAAAGCATAGTGTGGGTCAGCACGAGGTGCTGGTGCATTATGAGGGTGCAGATCCTGTGGTGAAAAACCCAAAATCGGCCATTAGGTACTCGCCTGCCTGACGGGTTCCGGACCGTGAAGCGAGACATACAAGGTACTCATGCCGACGGGGAAGGACCGTATCATGAGACATGGGTGGGCATAGAGTTGCATGGGTGTGTCACGCATCCTGTTCATATATTGCATGCTGTTCATAAACTGTCATCATGACATCGAATGCCATATAGAAATAACTGTACACTTGCACATGCCACGACCTTAGTTTTGTTTCTTACATTAGTATTATATCATACCAGCATGTTGTCGCTGACCCATTCGTGGGCACAGGTTTCAGATAAAGCTCCTGGCACACGGGACTTGATGAAATCTTGGAAAAAGGAGAGGAAATGAATTTGGAAGAATATTTGGGCCCTTGGGGCGTATTTAGACATTATAAAAGATTGGTGTGTTTCTGAAAAGAATGGAAATGACATTGTATATTGTAATAAATAATGAATTTGTGATCTTTTAGTTTAAGTGTAGGGGTAGACGTGATGGATTGTATGAGTAGGTGATGTATATTTAACTTTGATAGAGTTGTGGCCATCGAGTGAGGATGGATTGTGACTGTTGTGTGTATATATGTTGTATTGTGTTTATCAGGGGGAAAAGGTTCGAAAAACAAAGGAGGTGCTGCCGAAATTTTTAGAAAATTAAAGAACTCTATTTAATTTGTCGTAAATTCATAAATCTGTTTAATTATCTTTTATTTTATTTACTTTCTGTTCGTCAGTCGCACCTCGGGTTTCGGTCAGAAATTCGGGGCGTGACACCCTCTCACATGATCACAGTCTTGGACTGAAATTACGATCTGAAACCTTCACATGGGTTGTGTTGGTTCATTTAATGCCAAGGGTAGAAGCGTTATAGAAGAATTTGAGAATTTGGCACCAAAAAAACTAGATCGTCAAGTAAGGGTATCATGGTAATTTGACATCTTCTGTTAATGTCAGTCAATAAAAACATTACTGATAGGTGAGGTCAGTGTAATTTTAGAAAGGACAGGGGAGGTCCTTGTCATTGTCAATTACCTCAGGGGAGGTCAACGTAGTTTACCCTTAAAAAAATAGGTTGAATTAAGATAACGTGACATTATTAGTGGGATTAGTGCATCTCAATCGTTGCATATGCCTAATTTAAAAATATAAAATCCTTTTTTTTAAAAAAAAATGTTACGTACATAATTGACTTTGATTTATTAACTATATAAAATGCTAGTGATCATTGCATAATCCATAATAGTTGAACATGGCATTACTACTATATTTCATTAAGCCTTCCCAATGGTGAGTCCTACTACATCATTGTTACCCACTAATCAAATTTAAAAATGGGCATGAAGACCTAATTGATTGGAATAGCTCGAATTCTCAAACCTAGTTTTTGGAGTGGAGGCTGAGGCTATTGAGAACATATTCTAGTGGAATGTTATATGTTACAATTTTTTGTAAATTTGTATTTTAAATGGTGTTGCGATAATAAATTAGTGGCAAAAAATAAGTAATATTTTTAATACAGGGGGTGGTATCAATATGTTTAATACAATACCAATGATCTAAGACCATCTTCACTTGGGAGGTGGCAAATGTAAGTAGCAAGTATATCATTTTTATCCGATGTAAAGATTTGTTATAGTTTTAAGATTTGATACTCCAATAGAAATAGCAAAATTTATTATTATTATTATTATCATCGTCGTCGTCGTCTTTTACCTATTATGACAACTGAGATGTGAGAATATTACCGTTGGAAAAAAATTAAATACTTCAAATTAAGAAAACAATTACTAACTTTTATGATTGTTGAATAAATAGGACTCACGGTATTTTGACCAAAGAAACAATTACTATGCATAGGAATAACAATGAGGCGAGGGACCCTCCCCCATCCTCGCCCCACCTGACCTCGCCTTGTCTAAAAATTAATTTTTTATTTTTAAAAACTAAACTAATCAACTCATGTTATTACAAATACAATTTTATATATATTCATAATATATATATATATATATATATATATATATATATAACATATCAAGATCTCCCCCTAGATAAAGTCAAAATGGCCATGCTGGCTGACTCAACGGGAGTCACTTTTGTTAGGGGCTATTAGTTTTCTTTTTCTTTCCCACAACCAAAAATAAAAATAAAAAACGAACGTATTTATGTAATTTAAATGGAATATGAAAATATTGAACCGTATTTACGTAATTTATATATATATATATAAAATTGAGGTGTGGCGTACCTAAACTCATGCTCGCCCCAAACCCATGTCGGGTTTAAGTATCTTCACCCATCCTTCCCATATTTCCTCCCCAACGCCTCCCCTAATCTCCAAATGTGTCCCATTAGAACATGGGAGGGGTGGGGCACAAAATGAAAAATGAAAACTTTGTTGTATTTATTAAAGGTAGAAAAATTGTTACTTGTGTATTTTGTGTGTGTGAGAGCGTCCTTGATCCTACATGCTATGATAACTTTCTACAGCCATATCTAATATCACATTATTTGAGATGTAAAATTAGATATAATTTTTGTGAACAAATAGTATTATTGCATATTGCGAGGGTAAAATCATATCTTCTCATGAACCGGTGTGAAAATCAAGAAGAAATTTATAAACCAATTTAAGAAACAATGTACAAAAATAAATCAAGTGTTTAAAAAAATTAAACAAATTTAGAAGGAACTTTTCTAGAAATTCTTTAAAAACTTTATAAACTTATCAGAAAGTGCACTTTTCCTTGTTTGTATGCTCCCAAGTCTTAATACTTTTAATTTTTAACAATATTATATACTCTTATTTTAATATTTTAAATGACATTTTTAGAATCTAATTTATGAAAATGGATTGTATTTTTAGTCCAAAGCCTTGAAAAACATGATATAAATTCTTTTAGAATTCTCATAGCTTATTTTGTGGCTAATTTATGGGCATTTTTTTAATTTACTAAAATATGTGTCATAATTTTCAATATCTGTCACACCTCAAGTCTCCAAAGACTCAAGAAGTGATGGAAATTTACCAAGAAATGTTAATAAATGATCTTTCATGAGTTTTCAAGTCAATAGAACTCAATCGAACTTCTAGGCACTAAGTTTGACCAAGGCGCTGTCACGCTATGACTCACAAAGTTAGATATTTGAAATACTTCAAACTAGTGTTTCAAAAGTTCCCTATGCATCCAATAGTATAAAAAATGATTTTTAATAAATTTCAAGTCAAGGGTAACCCACCCAACAAGGCATAGTCCAAGGTGGCGATTTTAAAAAAAAATTCAAAATATTTTTCTTCTAGAAGAGAGTTGACTTTTTATTCTCAAGGAATTGGCCTTTAGGACTATTTTTATTGGTTCTAAATGGAAGTACTTCATTATTTACATTTTAATGTCTTAAATGATGACATTTATTTAAATGATATTCAATATAAATAAGGTATACAAATCAGCAACACTGTATGCAACAAAGTGCAGAGAAGTGGCATTTTGTGAGATTGAGTCACTAAAACTTAACTTTCAGTCGACTAGATGTTCTAAACTCTCAATAATTCAAGCAATTGTCATTTTCAATTGACCCGTTATGGATTTTCAGTCAACTAAATTCTATTTTCAGTTAACTGAATTGTCCAAACCTCCTATTTTCTTAGCTTTTGTGGGTTTTAGTTGACTTAGAGGACCTTTCAGTAGACTTAAAAACTCTTTGGGCAGTTTTTCAACCTACTTTATGGTCATATTTTGAGCTATTTTTGTTAGGATGTATGCTCTCACATCTAAGATATTTTGTTATTATTTAATAAATTTGATTTATTATTATTGAGTTTCATATTATCATACGTGTGGATGTTGTCATTTTATACCATAAGATGGTTAGTCCATGAATTGTTATTGAAAATAGTTCATGTATATAAATGAGATATATGTATAGGAGATATGAACCTATAATCAAGCAATTCTAGAATAGTTTGCAGTCATTGATGAGAATTGGCATCCTGTTTGTAAGATTATAATACACTTGACCTCTATATGATAGGGTGGTTTATCTCAATCACTAGAGTAGTGGACTCTGGGTTATTGTATTGGTGTATTTGGAATACACTGAACTAGATCACTATAAGGAACATGTTATATAAAGCTGTTGTCTTTGATGTGACTCTTATATTTACTATTCGTAGTAAGCTCTTAATCCTGAGAGAATAATGAACTCAAGTTCTTAATAGTGGTGACTTTGAATTACTAATGAGTGAGATCTCTTAGATCAAAATCTCGATATCTTGGGAAATCATTATTTAGACTGTGGAATTCAAGATAGAATCTACACTCTCTAAATTAGAGAGAAGGATATCACTTAGTTATTAATTCAATTGATTAATCACTGAAATCTGAATCTAGTCTTTTCAATAAATTGTTTATTGAGATGTTGACCATATAATAATGATTAATAATTAGTGAATTAAGTTGTAAAAATAATTAAGAATTGGTTTGATGGTGGCCCAAATCCTAATTTTTGATGTGCAAGTAAAATGGCCCACTATATATGTTTAGTGATTTAGGATTTTTTCTCTATTTCACAAAATTAGAGTCCAATTCTAATTATTTAGTGGAATTAATTATTCATTAATTAGAAATTAACTGACTAATTGAAGCTAATTTGGTGTGTCATGCCCCGAATTTTCACGAACCCGGAGAGTGAGTGATGAGCGAAATAAGAAAAGAGAATAAAAGGCAATCTAAATGACAATTTAATTGATTCAATTAAACAGACATTCAATTCTTCAACATATAAACACGTAAAATACATTCCATAGACACATCATTTATATTATTTGGGATTAAGCTCTTACATCTTAAAATGTGCCCCAAAGGTCGATTACAATCCCAAGTCCCTTTCCCTTTCTTTTGTTAAGATCTTGTCAAGTCTCATGTAGCAAGGGTGCCATCTGTAATATGGTATCCCACAAATGGGTCAACTCAACTGCTGGTATAATATGATGCTAATGCAAGGAACAAAATTAAGGCGTGGCATGTGCAAGTGTACATTTGTATCTACATGTCATCCAATATCATCAATGTAGCACATGAATAATATGTGTGACGCACCCATACAAACTCTATGCCACACCGATGACTCACTTTACGGACTGTCCCCGATGGCATGAGTACCCACGTATGACTCACTTTACGGACCTTCCCCGACGGCATGAGTACTCACATATGACTCACTTTACAGACCTTCCCCGATGGCATGAGTACCCACGTATGACTCACTTTACGGACTTTCCCTGACGACATGAGTACCCACGTATGCACAGCACCAAGTGATCCACTCACAATGCTTCCAAGGAATCACACTATACCGAGATGCTTTGATTTCACTAAGCAACAATGCAATCTCATCGAAGCCTTTCATCCATACATGAAGCATGCTTTAAAAAATAATATTTAAATCACAAAATTTCTTCCTCATGTGTATATGCTATACATATTCCATTTAAACACAAGTTCAAGTTACACATTCTCATTCTGAACAATCTTTAAAAAAACATCAATCACACACTGTGCCAATGCATGGAATATACATGTAATCATGATCCACATTTATCACTCAACCAAACTTTCAAGGAAATAACAAGGAACACATAAGCACATAAACAATCGGATGAATATACGAATCATAAAATCAATATGAAAATCAATCCTAAACTTAATCCTATTCCTTACTTAGCAAAATATCATACTTGATGAATTGGTCTCAACCCTAAGAAACCGTGCTCGCGGCGTAGCCAAACTAATCAATGAGAATGCAGTCCCTTTCACTGTCTCCAATCGGAAGGTCTAGACTGCCTTTCCTTGCCCTTCGGTGTTCCTAGAATCATTGCAACATAACTCAGTCTATCTCCACTTGAATTATGCTATTCAACAAATTTTATGTTTTTATATCATGAGTTCTTATTTTACAAGAATAAATTCTACCATTGGGTCCGAAACATCAAACAAAGTCGATTTAGGCTTTCGCGAAATTCAGTTTGGGCATTTGTGCTAAAAAGGGTAAAACGGTAATTTTTTCATTCTTGACCTGAAGCCTATCGTAATCCTCAGAATGTTCCATATATCTTACATATAATCTTCTAAGTCTTTTGGACTTCATTTGGAATTTGCTTTTGATCATTGGGATACATCGGTCATTTCTTATTTTATACGTTGACTGTTCTCGAGTCTTAATTGTGCTTAGGACAATTTATTAGATCAGATTGGCCTTTATTTGGCCTCTACTTTGCACTTACCATGCTCAGGGGCATTTTGATCATTTTATGTTCTGTGAAATTATGTTCCCGATTCGACATTTAATCATGTCTATAGTTTCACGAGCATCTGGGCTTCTATCGGTATCAATTTTGTCCCATTTGGACCTCATTTAGACTTCGTATAGCATCAGGGGCATTTTGGTAATTTCACATGTTGTATAGCTAAATTTTTGGGACCTCGGTTCACAAAATGGACCTCACTATTAGGTCCAGAATGTCTGACATAGTTAAATTGGACTATCTTTTATGTTTAATTAGCCCTAGGTATCATTACGGGCAGTACAATCATTTACCATTTACGTGTCTTTTTTTTTTGAGACTTATTCTCCTAAATCGGACTTTACCATCGAGTCTGAAATGCTCTAAATAGTAGAAATCCACTATTTACTTATTTAATTTGGACTTTGTTTGAGTCATTTAGTGTCTAAGGGTAAAATATTCATTTTACCCAATTAATAAAATAATTATTTTATTATTTATTTATTTTTCAGGGGCTTATTTAAATAAATTTTCTAGAATCTTGGCCATAACAGAATTTCTTAAAAGTTTGGGGTCAAACTGTAAATAACTAAAGTTCTGGTTTATTTATTTTTAAAAGTTAACACTGAACCAGTGGGTTTATTTTAGTTTTAAGTGAACCGGTCCAGGGTCTCACTGGACCAACCGGTCTAACTAGTTTAACATGTCACGCTGACGTCAGCCCTAAATTAAAAAAAAAAAAAACATTTCCTCAAAACGACGTAGCATTACTTAAGTGGGTACCCATTTTGATTTTGGTCGAGGCCCAACCCGAGTCCGACCTAGAGCCCGATCCGAACAGTGTCATCTTCCCCCTCGGTTTTTCAATGAAGGAACACTAGGGTTCCATCGCCATCTCCGGCGACGGCAACCCAATTCCGGCGTGATTTAGATGCTTTTTAAATGCCAACTTCTTCAAATTTTTGTGCAGATCTAATTTCCAACATTTGTTTTTGATTTCATCCTCTAAATCTCCTTGAAACTAAAGGAGTTCGAACTTTCGGCCTACTAGAACTTTTTACTTTTGACCCCTTTTTCTCTACTGTCTTAACTCAAATACATTCCTAAAGGTTTTCTGCACCCAAGAGGAACATTTCCTCACCATTTAAATAAGCTTTAAGGCATAAAATCTTGGACCTCGATTGTTCAAAAGAAAACCTGCAACTTGCTATATTTCCCTCAGTTTTTGATCATTTTCTTTAATTCTTTTTGTAAACTAATCCACATTTCATGCTTAACATAACCCTACCGTTTAACCTATACTTCATGCTTAAAAGCTCAAAAAAAAGAAAAAAGAAAACAGAAACCAAGTTTACCTTTCTTTTTTGAATTTTCTCACTTTTCCCTTGAGCTCCCACTTCTGTTCCCCACTTCCAAGCCTTTCGAACTCCTCAAGTTGCTCTCAGTCCCTCTCAATCAATCTTTGTTCTCTGTTTTTCTCTTTTACTCACGTCCACATCCGTTTACACCTATATATATATATATATATGACTTTGTGCCAAAACCACCATCTTGCCCCTGGTTTTTCTCTCTCTCTCCCTATCCCTTTCTAACTTTCTCCACTGTTCTATCACTTCACCTTTTTCTCCCTGTTCAGAATGCATTTAATGCTTGTGTAAAGACTTGAAAATTTAGAATGATTTTTTTTTTTAGGAGCACTAATTGAATTTCTTAAATTTTTAATTGCTTTTAATTTATTTTAAATGATAATAATGATGATAATAATAATAAAACAAACGAAATAAAACATAATAAAACAAAGTGAAATAATGTGTATGAGTGATGCATGTGTGATGTGTGGTTATAAATTATTTATTATAATATAATATATATATATATATATATACTATCTCAAGTGTATATATATATATGGTGTGTGTTTAAAGTAGAATAAAGAAGCAGGAAATATTGTATGCATATATGTATATGTGTGTTTGTGTAACGTGGCAACAGGAAGGCCATTTATATATATTGTGAAAAAAAAAATGTGTGTACTTGTGTTGTGGCGGTGCAAGCTGGAGAGAAATTGAGAAGGGGGGAAGAAACCGATATAAGGTGGGGGCGGTGGAGTAGAAAAATGGAGAAAAGAGAAAGAGAGAAAAGAGAGAAACTGAGTGATAGATTGAAACAGTGGAGATGGCACTGAGTTGGAGGATTTCGTGAGGGATGTTGATGATTGGAGGCTGTCATAAAAATCTGTCGCAGCCGTTGCATCGATCCAGCAGTGAGTGAGCTTCAAGTTGAGTGAAGCTGATGTTTCAAGATCTGATGTGCAGTTGTAGGCAGCACACCGGGGTAGAGAGATCGGGCAGTAGCTGCGACGGGGGTTCAGTGATGGTGTTGTAAGTGGGATCTGGCTGAAGATAGATCGTGCGGCTGAACGATGGGTGTTTGGAGAAGTATTGGAACGATTGGGCTGTGGCGTTGGATGGATATTGTAGGGGTTTCTTGGGGCCGGAATTGAATTCGGAGGATGTTAGGTTCCAAAACTTCACGGCCTTGATCTGTCTCTCTCTCTCTGATTCAATCACGGTAAGCTGTGATGATTCGCTTATTTATATGGCTGTCTTTGTCATCTTATTTGATTTGAGTTTTAAATAAATAACGAAAAGCTTTATTGGGGCAGAACTCCCAATTCTGATCGTAGATTCTGTTTGTAACAATATTAAAGGATTTTCATGTGTTCTTTCCTAATTATTTAAATGGTGCCCAGTCCTTGTAACTACTGATGATGGATTGATTATTATTCTGCCTATGGAATTCTTTATATAGCATGAGATTAAATTAGTAAAATTATATGTGGAGATGTGTGAAGATATAGTGTTGTACAGAAGTTCAGAATCAGATCACGCCCAAACGGTGAGCTGATCTGAACTGAATCTATCATGGAAATTCCCTGATTACGTCCCAGTAGTGGACTGCTTTTATATGATTACCAAGGTCTAATTTAAACTCAAACCTATTACCCACTGCTGCGGCTTAGGAAATCCACAATCTGTTCAGTCATAACTAATATAAAGAAATGCTGAGGTAACGTTGTCGTTGCAGATTATATGTATTTACTATATATGAATTCAGTGTAAGTCTTTGATTGGAGAAATTGTCCCGAACGACTATTTTACTATGGCAGAAACTGCTTCTGCCCTGCGCCATTCTCTCTTCCATTTTATCAATAGGTTCACCAATTGATGTGCAACAATTTGAATTTTCTAACTACCAATTTTTCCCACACGCAACTGTCCAGAATTGGTTACCTTCAACAGCGATTAACTGCTGTTAATTTTAATTTCTGTTGGTTGGAGTCTATATCATCTAATTACAAATTGACAGCAACGATGATTTCTAAAATTTCAGTAGTAATCACCTGTATGCTGTAAGAGGTCTGAGTTCTTGAGTTGTGCTCTGAATATTTTGAAATATACCTAGGAGAACAAGTGCACGTTCTGCTAATTTTCCTCCATTTCATTGTGCTGGTACTGAACTAATATAGTTGGGTTAGCCAAACATATGTCTTGATTTTGAACTACACTATTTGTAGCATTGAATACACACATCTCGCTTGGACCAAGATAAGTCTTAATTGTTTAAGTAGCAGGTCTACCTTGTAGTGGTTGTGAGGAATTAGTAAAGTAGGAAACATAAAATTTATATTAGACGTGAGGTCTAAATGCAATGATTTAACACTAGCCGTGGTATCTGTTGTGCATATATATATATATATATATTATTTGCAAGTTAATTAAATTAATTTAATTAAATGTGTCGAAATGACCCGGAGTCCAAAATAAACAAGTCATTAGTGTTTTCTTTGTGTGTCGGGCATTCTGAATCCAATGGTGAGGTTTGTTTTGCGAGGCGAGGTTCCGAAAAATAAAAGACCCATAGGAACACTAAAATGACCGTTTCGCCCTTGCTAGTACAAATGTCCAAATTAAATTCCATGAAAACCTAGATCGATTTTGTTCGGCATCCCGGATTCAATGGTAAAGTTGGTTTGAGTAAAAGAGATACCAATCATAAAGAGACATGAAATTTGATGAATAGCATAATGTCATAGAGTAACATATCGAGATATAATTTGTGAATTTTAGGAACTCTGAAGGGGAAGGAGAAGGCGACTTGACTTCCTAGACCGACACAGTAGGAGGACTGAGTTGTTCACTGATTGGTTGGACTGCATAGTGGACACAACTTACTAGGGTTGTGACCAACCCTATCAGGTATGATATTTTGCTAAGTAAGGAATAGGAGTAAGTTTAGGAATGATTTGCATGTTGATTGATTTGTACGTGTGTTGATTTGATGATTAGGGAATCACGTAGAATATAACTGCTTGAAGAACCTAAAATTGATAACTTATGTACTCTGATATGTGCTTTGAATTGTTTTATAATTTGTTGCTATAGTGAAGATGGATCGTACTTCTGAGTTTGGATTATTATGTTTTGGCTTACATTCGTGTTGCTATATCATATGTTTGGGAAGGTGTGATGGTTTGATGTATTGGTGCTTTATGGAGTTATGTGTTCTTTGTGAATTGTTGAGATTGTGACTGTGTAAATCGAGCATGTATTTAATTTAACTGTTCATGGCATACAGGCTTGTGGAAGAAGTTTTGAGATTCAAATGATATTGTTGCTTTAAATCTGTTGCATTATTTAAAGTATACTGCATGTGTTGGCAAGAAATGTTTTATTAAGATTGTGGCATTGCATGGTGGAATCATGGCATTTGGCATAGTGTGATTCATTGGTGACATAGGGTGGGTGAGCACGAGGTGCTATGCATTATGAGGGTGTAGATCCTGTGGTGAAAAACCCAAAATCGGCCATTGCATTGGTGCCTGCTACCCAACGGGAGCGATCCGTGAACAGGTGTTGGTTACTCGGCTACCCATCGGGAGCGATCCGTAAACCGAGACATGACATGCATGGTGTTGACATGACATGCATAGAGTGGACATGGATGTGGCATAGAGTTGTGTGAGTATTTCATATGCATTGTCATGTGGCATAGAGTTGTGTGGGTGGTTCATGTGCATTGTCATTACATTGCATGGACAATTGGATGGCATATGGATTCATTACCATTACGTGGTATGCATGATTTGGAAAGCATGCGGATTATTGTCGTTATATTGCATAGATGATGTGGAAGGCATGTGGATTGTTATTATTGCCATGCATAGATGATTTAGAAGGCATATAGAGATAAATGTACACTTGCACATGCCACGCCTTACATTTTGTTCCTTGCATTAGCATTGTATCATGCCAGCAGTTGAGCTGACCCATTCGTGGGCAACATTTTTCAGATGACACTCCAGGCACCTGAGACTTGAGGAAGTCTCACAGAGCGGAGGAGACCCGAACTTAGAAGGATATTTGGCCCGTGAGGCATGTGTTATGATGTACGGGCTTAAGCCCAAAGACATGTATATATATATACATATATATATATATATATATTGACTGAAGTGAACGTATGTACGTGTGTATTTATTTAATTGTCTTCGGTTGTATAAGTAGGCGATGTATATTTAATTTTGATAAAGTTGTGGCCATCGAGTGAGGATGGATTGTGATGTGTTTATATATATGTAATGTATTGTGATTATCAGGGGGAAAAAGGCTCGAAAAACAGAGGAGGTTCTGCCGAAATTTTATGAAAATTAAAGAACTCTTATCTAATTTGTCGTAAATTTGTAAATCAAATTAATTACCTTTCATTTTGTTTACTTTCTGCTCGTCAGTCGCACCTCGGGTTTCGGTCAGAAATTCGGGGCGTGACAGCTTGCTTGCTTCTTCGGTTTTCATATATATATATATATATATATATATATATCTATATGTATATTATATTACACACACACAGCAGCAGCATACCCACACACACACAGCCGATGCCACACACATACACACTTGCCTAGTGTCTCCCACTCCCCCTTAGTATATATACATATACAATTTACTACACATGCATATATACCATACATTATATATATATACATGTACATGCATACATTCATAATGCACATTTCATACTTACACACATATTCATATTTAAAAAAAAAAATTTATTCCAAATTATTTTTTTCAAATCTCTACATGGTGGGACCCTAAATTCCTCATTTTGTCCTAATTTTACAAACTCCTATAAATATGTGCTATAAAGGGGATAACCATACACAAGTTAAAATACTTTTTCCTATGAGAGGGTAAAAGATGAGCCTATTCTCTTCTTTGGTGTACAGCTTGCATAGAGGAAAAAAAGGAAAAGACCTAGAACATCAATCTCTTTAAGAAGGATTCTTCAACAATAAAGATTTTCAAGAACAAGGTAATTCTAACCATCTTTTCAAGATTGTATGATTTATGTAAAGAAAAAGATCCAAATTGATATTTAAAATCGCTTCTACTGTAGTTATGAACCCAACAGTTTTTGCTTCCTTTAGTACTCTCAACTATTCCATATTTTTGTACATGATTTTACACTATATTTCACACATCAACACTACAGTTTTTCTTGTATCAAAACTTCCTTACACATTAATAAAGAACTCATAGACCTACACATTTCTCATATTCATCGTGTTGATTCACGATGTGAGTCAGACAAACATTATTTCCAACAACATGATATCAAAACATGATTATCATTGTAGTTGATTACATTTGTCCAAGGTTAGGAGTAATTACAAAGAAAATGTCACATACCATTTATCAATAGCTATAAAAGAGAGATCAAGGGTAGTGGATCTCAAAATAAAATAGGCATTGCTTCCATGGTCTTCAAAAGATTGTATAAAAATGAAAGTATCCATCAAATGTCAACCCATGGCTGACTCATTGCCATTTCCTACATTTAGTAGGGGTTAGTACAACAACCATAGTAGTGGAGCCTAAATAAAGGGGAAACATAATAGTGAAATGTGTATACATGTATTTTTGTAGTGGTGAACAATGTTATAAATCATGCATACACCATGCATACACATAAGCTAAATAACAATTGTATCAAGACAACAAGCACACAATAAATTAAGTGTATAACAAGGAAACAACAAAAGGATCGGCCTTACTCTGATATCAGCCCCAAAATGACTCTGCGCGAGTTACGGCTCAGAGTCAGAGGGAGGCACCATCTCCATCTCAATAGAGTAAAAGGGTCATGACAAAAGAATCTTTATAAACATGATATATTCCATAATATACATTCAATAAGGCATCAATATGTCAAATAAGAAGATCAATAGCATTAAGATTTCCTATATATGCATTTCATCGAATAGACAAGATTCTATAATAAGTGAGAAGATGAAGAAAAATAATCAAGATAATGGAGTTATAATGGATTTCATTTGGTTTGAAACACATTAACGCATTGAAATGTATGAAATAACAAGTGCACCCATGTGAATGTATGAATATGCCCGAGACATTATCTTCTCGACCCAATGTTAGACTTCTTACCTTTTAATATTGATTTTCAAGCAAAATCTCCAAGCTTCTCTTGATTCGTGTGAAAATTGCCAATTTTCTTCAAGCTCTCGCTTTGAATTTTGATGTAGAACCCCAAAAAATCCCTCCACCTAGATCTGTGATAGAAATTATGAAAATGGAAAATTCAAGAGGTTGAAAAAAAAATCCCTCCTAACATTTTACCAAAAAATATTTTTTTTCTTCTTAAAATTTAAAAAAACTTGTACACCTCAAAAATGTAATATCTCGACCTAATTACTAGATAATTAAGAATTTTTAGTAAGCTTTAAGAGAACATTAGTGTACAATTAGACTATGACAATAATGTCGCAATGATAATTCTTGTGCGAATTAAGATAAAAGAAATTAGTATGAAAAACAACAATGAAATTATTAACGCGATACATAAATATTAAGCCTAAATGTTTAAAGCTAGCATTATAGATAATCATATCTAATTAACTTAACTACACGAAAAGAGAAATCTTCATAAACATAAAGTACCACCAAGTAATTAAGAAATATGCAAATTAAGTATACTCAATGAATAAAATATTAAATAAAAGTGTAAATTCTCTACCAATACAATAAAAAAAGAAGAAAAGTAGAATATAGACCAAAAAGGTTGGCCCAAGGAATTGAACCCAACATCTTGAACCATAGAGACACATACCCAAAGTGTAAACCCACTAGGCTATCAACAATTGTGTTCTATAATAACCAAAAGATATATACATAAAGTATAATTAATAGGGAAGAGTTCTAAAACTATGATGTGTCATCACCCCATTCCTCCTGTCTCTTACCTAATGGAAATTGATGCACCAAAACCTCATGATGCATGTCAGCTCATGAGATAGCATGCCTAAAAGGAGAAGAAAGCTCAAACTTGCATGAGAAGTTTTGTGTATGAAAACAAGACCATTTCAGTTAGAGAGAGAAGAAGAATAAGGGAGAATAGGCTTACATGCCTAGATATGAGAATGTTGTAACTAGATCAAAAGGGAGAAAATGGAGGAAAGGAATAGGATTGTGACAAAGAAAAAAACCCAAAGAGAGAGAGAGAGAGAGAGAGTGAAGCATGTAAGCTTATCTCTAAAACTTTTTGAATTTAACTTCAGTTTAATCTATTTAGAAAGCATATGTGAGCTTTAATGTTAAATGACAATAGCTTAGAAGCTTAGATGATGGTGGAACGACCCAGAAACCATGAAAAATCAAACAAATTTCCATGGATTGAACCTCTAAAATAGGTTTGAACCGACTAAAACCAAAGAGGTTTCCACGACATGGGGACTAAACTAGGGACTACGAGGACTCCAAACCCATAAGATAACCCCAAAAGATCAAAGAAGAGTGAGAAGTTTGGAGTTGCAGGTCACGGGTTCACAAGCCAACCTTACCAACTAAGCTTCAAACCTTATTTTTGGAACATGGTTTGAAGCTCCGTAGCGTTAAGGTAATCATAGACCAAACCCAATTGATTTTGGTGCAAATATGGGCATTTATAGAAAAATTATTCAGATCGACCATGAACCAACATTTTGATCCACTTCAATCCATAAAATCAACGCTAAAACCTTTCTTTAACTTCCAGAAGAAGATTCGAACTGAAAACAAGAAGAAATCACAACAAATACATCATGAAATAGACCTGCAAGTTTCTAGGGTTATGTAGCTACAGTAACCTCTTGAGGGTGAATACGATGGACAACAACCCCTGTTCGGGGTCAGGTTTCAGGTTGGGTCATGATCGATTGTTTTAAATGGGTTAGGGTTTAAATAGAAACAATGTCATTTTGAGCGTTTAAAAAATATAAAAAATAAAATGGATTGACATCATCACAACGTCAGCATGACACAGCAACCAATTGAACTGGTTAGTTTTTGGGCCTTTTGAACCGGTTCACTTAATTCTAAACTGGACCAGACGATTTTGAACCCTTCTTTTCTAAAATTCTATTTTAACCCCTAGAACTTCATGTTAATTATAAGTATTCCCAAAAAAAATAATTGTAAATCCTTTTTAAATTAAGAAAATTACCAAAATGCCCTTGAGCCAAAAATTGGCCAAATGAAGGCCGATTAAAGTGCAAGAAGAGCCTAATCCAATGTTTTTGGGCATTTCGAACTTAATGGCGGAGTTTGATTTATGAAATCAGATCCTAAAAAAATATGAACAGAAAAAGGAAATAATTTCAATCGTATCCTAAATGATTAATTAAGCTACCACTTGAACCCTCATGAATTTGAAAATACCTACCTTAACATTTTTTGACATTCTGGACCCAATAGTGGGGTCCATTTTACGAAACGAAGTCCCAAAAATATAGATATGTGAAATATAAAAATTACTAATATGCCATTAGTAACACAAAAGGCAATTAAATGTCAGAGAGCGTCTATTCTGACTTTCTTTGACATTCCAGACTCAACAGTAGAGTCCATTTTAGCAAACGAAGCACCCAAAAATAAGACACGTGAAAGTGTAAAGTTACGAAAATGGCCCTAAGCTTAATATAAGCTATAGGTTTGCAAATTAAGATTCGAAAAAGCCTAAATTGATTTTTTTCGACACTCCAAACCTAACAATGATATCTTTTTAAGGAAAACAAGACCCGATAATGAACTAAAAAATGATCAATACGTCTTTAAGATATAATAAAGCTACTAGAAGAGTGTAATTGGACTTGAAAGAGCTCTAAGTCAACAATTAAATTACGTAACACTTTAAATAAGTGCTTAATAAGATCTTGAATTGTGTCATAGGATCTTCGACTAAGGAAAGGATTTTGGCATAAGATTTTTGGACTTCAGGTGAGTATTTCATGCCATGTTTAAGGTAGATTTTATTATAGATATAAAAATTGAATTCCTTTATGACTTTGATAATAGATGTCTTTCACTTAATATCGTTTTGAATGACTTATCGATATATATTGTCATTTTCTTTATGACTTTTGATAACAGATACATTGTACCCAATTTATATTTTAAACGATTCATCGATATCTATATTGTCTTCTTTTTGCTTTAAGAAAATATTTTATGAGATACTCAAAATACTATACGGTTTCTTACCGATATTTGAATTGTTTGACTAAATACTAGATACAGAACTCTTATTTGGATAACTGAGCTTATGATTGATGATTATTGATTTTGGATATGATTTTGATGTTTTAAATGGACCAATCTTCTATGTATGGTCATTATTGAATAGATTATGACTTTATCGAATCCTAACCACGAGGTATATTGGTGACAAGCCGTACATAATGACATTATCGAAGTAGTTTCATTGAATATCGATTTCAATTAGCGAGGTTCTAATTTGCTGACCATAGAAAAGGAATTTATGTGCTTGAACCCTTGTGAATATCGAATATGAACCATGATTAAACTATGAACCATTGAACTAAGAATTATCAAACTATGATATTGATTATTGAACTATGACTATGATTGAACTATGATATTGACTATCGAACTATGATATTGTTTATCAAACTACGATATTAAACTATGATATTGATTATTGAACTACGGCTAAGATTGAACTATGATATTGACTACTGAACTATGATTTTGTTTATCGAACCATGTTTTGAACTATGATTAAGATTTAACTATGTTATTGACTATTGAACTAAGATACTGTTATCAAACTTTGTTATTGAACTATGACTACGATTGAACTATGATATTGATTATTAAACTATGATTATGATTGAACTATGATATTGATTATTAAATTATGACTATGATTGAACTAAGAACTATAGAAAATAAATTTGATACTATTCATTGAACTCTTATGTTTTGTTTTTTAATAATAGACTTGGATATGATGTATTCTATTTCTAAATGAATATAGACATTTCAGTATAGAACTGCATAGTAGTTTTGAAACCCTTGGCATGTTATGAAATTCTCACGGCGCTATCGAGTTTATTATAGATGTTTACCATGTTTTCAAGCAAGAGTTAGACAAACTCGTTTTAGGCAATGCAGATTGAGTGATTAAGTGAGGAAATGAGTTATTTTGATGGATCTTTAAATGAAGATGGATTAGATGATTTTTTACTATGTGAATTCAAATTTGTTGTTATCAAACTAGTTCAGTTGTGTAATTTTAAAGCTATTCACTATCGCATTATGTTATGAAAACTATATTATTTGGAGACAATGGTTGAAATGACTGACCAAGTTATATGGTTTACTTTATGAATGTGAAAAATAAAAAAATTATTCCGCTGCGTTTGATCAATATATAGTTAGAAAGATGGTTTGATCCTGGAAAGGCCTTGGTGGCGGATCACAGACCCCTAATCCACATAGGCTGGGTTTTGGGACGTGACAAAAAAAAACCCTCCAACTCAACTTGGAAAACAATCCCTTCCTAACATTTTCCCAAAAAGCATTCTATCACAAAATACATGAGATTATCTATCACCAAGTTACTTGTTCAACTTTAATCCCCTTATTTGTTTCTTTGTCACCAAGTTAATTTCTTAACATAAAATTAAATCCTTGAACTTCAATCTCCTCATTTGCTTCTTTGTTACCAAGTTACTTAGTAGAAAATTAAAGCCCTCAACTTGATGATGTTTTATTTGCCTTTGTGAGCATCATGTCGAGGCCATTTAAATCTATCAAGAAAGATTTGATCATTTATGTTATGTCTTCAAAACTTTCTTGTATAGGACGAGTAGCAAGGAAAGATTTCTACTAGCTCTCTGTCTTTAGTACTCCAAGCTTCATAACACCAGCATGCCTTCAATTTCTCTTAGTCATTTGCTTCCAATGCATAGGATGAGTACTAGTCCATTTAAATCGCTCAGGAAGGATTTCTTCATCCCATGTGTTTTTGCACTCAAGGACATCTTCATCCCATTTGGTTACGTCTTGTGTGTTCAGATTATTGCCATTTCACTATAAGTGTGTTACTATCTTCATATGGCCAAACCTGACCATCTTTTATTGACGTAGATATTCTTTAGAAGCAACACTTAGTATGTTAACACTAACCAATGGACTCTGGGGTCTCCATGTAGCATTAATCTACATTCTTTGTTTGTAGTGTAGACTCATCGGTATATTCATGATTTATTGCATATTGGTAGCATTGCGGAATAATTTGTTACCTTTTAAATGCAATTGGGTACTATAATTTAAATGCAATTAGGTACTGCATTAATTGCATGTTTGAAGACTGTTGAAATTCTTCATTCTCAATATAGATTCATTAGTAAATTCATAATTTATTTCATATTGTTACCATTATAGTGTAACTTGGTATATTATAATTGCAATTAGGTACCATAAGTTGGTACTTTTTAAATGTAATAGGTACCATATTAATTGCATGCTTGAAGACCGTTGAAGTTTTTCATACCATTTATTACAAGTTAGTAACTTTTAATGTAGCATTAGTACTATTTGGTGTAGGTATTATTTTAACAATTTAATCGGTAAAGGAGAAGAGTAATCGGTAGATGCAATACCACTTAGGTATATGAAAATCACCTGCTAACTTTTTGGCTAAAAATAACACTGAAATATTATTAACATATTATTACTTTGGGCGCCAACACCGAAAAAAAGGAAAAATGTGTGTCATCCATTTTCTTATAGATTTAGAGGGATTCCGATTGTCTCCTTCCCTTAAGGTGGAAAGGAATGCCTCTTATGGGAGACTTCAGATTGAGGAATCGCCAGCTTGTTTTTGGGCAAGAATAAAGCAAACCCGTTACAGATTGAACAATACATATAAAGAAAAATCGAAATGAATGAAAAATAAATTACATTGCCTTGATTCCTAAATACATACTAAAGATCCCTTGACATAGATCAAAACAAAGATAAAGCACTAAAAAATATAAACACCAGAGAAATGGATTCGGGGGCTAAAGTAAGGAGTGGGAAGGTATTAGGCACCCACCTCGCTTGATCCGAATGGATCGGCCTCAAATATTCACTTGCAAGGCTATTTTGTTATGAAAAAACTGGAAAAAAGATATGTGAGTACCAAAGAACTAAATAACAAAGAATCTAGTGTACAGAAATAAAAACATAATAGAAAAGATAGGAAATAAATCTAACTCGAGCCTGAAGGCTTCCTGCATTTCTGTTTAGAAGAGCGGAATTAGAGTCACGTAGTTCTCCTGTATGCCATTTTTTTTTATCAAAAGTGATAAAAGAGATGAGATCAACCGGATCTAAAGAAAAAAAAAACTATTAAGGGTTTGAGAGTGTACCTTATTCAGTCGTGGTAGTCGGGCAGCACTTCGGCTAGGAAAGTCTGGATTGGAAGCTTCTGTCTGGCAGATCTTCGATTTGTTCTTCAGTTCAGAAATGCATCACTTTGACTGGCTTTGTAGAGAGAGGCTGTCACTTTGGTGGGGTTTTGGACTCGGGAAAGGAAGAGTTCTTGTAGAGAGAACTCTAGAATTTAACTAACAACGTAAGGCTATGCAAATCGTCCTTCTGTCCGTCGTTAAAAATGATGGCCTAGGGGCTCTATTTATAGGAAAATATAGAGATTTGATCCAAGGATCTAAGATGAAACCCTAAAACGGAGGGTTAGGATCATGTCTTGAGTGATAATTATCTAATTAAATAAGAATGATTATCCTAACTAAATGAATTAATAAATAATTATAACAATGCACGAACCAATAGAATTGATGTCTACATGCAAGAGCCAATAAGATAAAAGAAAAATAGAATTTAAATAAAAAATAAAATCTAAAATAAAAACGTTTAGGTTCAATGTATCTCCATTTGAGGAAATACCAAGCAACCAGATTTATAGAAACGCTAAAAGTGAAAAGTCCTAATTAAGCCTAAATAGACTACTATCACTCAAGATTACCAAAACGCCCCCAATTTGGTGGAGAATCTCTAGATTACCACAAGACATATGAAAAGACCAAATTAATCCTAATTCGTCCCCAAAGGGCTAAAATTACCAAAATACCCTTATGTGGGTAAAATGATATAAAAATTACAAAAATGCCCCTCAAGTGACTAGGAAGTCCTAGTGAGGATAGGATTGTGCCAAAATTACCAAAATGCCCTTAGTGGGCAAAATTATTGAAACACCCCCCGATGGGAGAAAAAGTCATAACGGGAGTGGGACTTTATCGGGAAGAGTCTTACTTGGACTAGGACTTTGTCATGAGAGTCCTAACAGGAATAAGACTTTATTAGAAGGAGTCCTAATGGGAGTGAGACTTTATCGGGAAGATTCTTACTTCGACTAGGACTTTGTTAGAAGAGTCGTAACAAGAATAAGACTTTGTCAAAATGAGTCCTAATAGAACTGGGACTCTGGCAAGAGAGTTCTAGCGGGAATAGGACTCTGTCAAGAGGAGTCCTAATGGAAATAGGATTCTATTGGGAAGAGTCCTACTTGAAGTAGGTTTCTTGGCATAATTACCAAATTGCTACTACTTAATCAAGGGTAACAAAATGAGTTGTCTGCAATTACTTTGGTTAAATTACACTTTTCATCCCTATACTTCACGCTCGATTTAAATTTAGTTTCTATTCTTCTAATTGTTGCAATATTATCTTCCCACGTCTACCCCTTCTTTATTTTAGTCCTTTCATCTAATTCATCCATCTAATATAGACAGAAAAGCTACACGTGAGCAACATGTGGTATTTGTGGGTAATAAAGTCATTTTACTTCCACTATAGCCCATTTTCATTCAAAATCGTCCATCCCAAATCAGTCCTTATTGCAATTTGTCAATTTCATATGTAGAAACAGGGGTAAATAGAGGGTATATTGATAGGGGGAAGAAGAGAAAGAGAGGGATGGAGAGAGAGAGAGAGAGAGAGAGAGAGAGAGAAGAGAAGAAGAACTAAATTGATAAATTATCCTTTATTATGGATTATAATTGTATTTTGTGTATAATTTCATATTTAAAACATTAGATCTATGGTAAACTAAACACACTATCTGCCCCTATTTTTTGCATTGGAAATAGACAAAACAAAACAAAAATTGAGTCTCCTCAAATGCTAATAGTCATGATGATGTCTTACATAGTTTAACATCTTACAATAACACGCCGCCAACCAAAGACACATCCAATGAAGGCCCGAGGTCAATTTTCCTGCTCAACTTTTTTATTTAATTTTTTTTAATATATATATTTTTTAAATCAAATATATCCCTTTAAATTTTATTTTGCCCCCAATTGATTTCAAACTTTGTCACAATTACCTTTACCTAGGATTCAATATTACTACACTCTATTTATTTATTTATTTTTTTAAAATGCTATTGTGTGCAATTAAAAAGTGTCCCACTTGTAGCTCTTTTACCAAAGTATGGAACATTTAAAAGGCTAAAACATCATTCAACTTATTCTAGTGGAAATAAAAAAAAAGTCCTCATGTCACGATTCACATCTATTGTTCACGAAAATATGGAAGTTTTTAAAGCTTTCTTGAACACCTACACAAACTCTAACAAATGCCCTCTTCCCCACTCTAACGAAGAAGTCTAATTCTAATCTGTGATATCAATTTTTGCTCAAAATTGCAAAATATCTATATGCAAAATTGAAATATAATTTTGTTTTAGAGCTTTTTCTTTTTACTGTGATTTTATTCAATAATTTCTTTCAATTAAATTGCATCTATATTATTTTTCTCTAAACCCATAGAACAATAAGGGTCTACCACTTGTTCTTCAATCATTTTATTCGACAATATAATGTAATATATATGTGATTGTTGGGTATTTGTTGGATTTTGTCCTTTTGAGTTTCTTGTACATATATTTTTAGGAAAATCAATTATAACATATAACAATTGAATATTTTTTGGGTAAATTACATTGACCTCCCCTAAGGTTTCTAACAATTACACTGACCTCTCATGAGATTTTTGAAATTACACTAACAGTCCCTATTTTATGTGACAATAAACAGATACCTCCTCAAGTCAATTTTTTCTTTCAAATGACAAAACCAACCCTTTTATTTATTTATTTGTGCAATTGTTTTTTTTAACTTTGACCAATTTTTTTAAATATTTTATTATTATTTTATATAAAAATAAATTTAAGGTAATTTATTTATTATTATTTTATATAAAAATAAATTTAAGGTTTTATCAATATTTATTTGGAAAATGAAAAAAAAAAAATGGTCAAAATTTAAAAAATTCAAAAAAATAAAACATGAAAGGGGTTGTTTTGTTATTTTGAAGAAAAAATTGACTGAAGGGGCAGTATATGTATATTGTCATGTAAATTAAGGACGGTTAGTATAATTTTGAAAAACATAAAAAAAGGTCAGTGTAATTTACCATTTTGTTTGTTACTAAATGAGGTTGTATGGTCATTTCTTGTCTACTATTAATCTAATTTGTAGATTAATGTTGAAAATGACATTCCCAATAAATTTAGTTATTTAGAAAAAAAAAACAGCATTAATAAATATTACATTTTTATGTTTCTTTAATTTTTAAACTTATAATCAAATGTTAAGAATTAAATGTCAAGATCAAATCCAAATTGTCGGTTTTGTTCTCTTAATTTTCTATCCTTCTTTGGGTGTTTAATCGACCATTTTCTCTTTCAAAGCCGCCGCAATAATTTGTCTTTCTTCTTTTCTTCTACTAATATGATTTTGATTGTTTTTGATTTGGCATTCTCCTCTTGCAAGTACGTTGAAGTTCCACCCACCAATAGCAGACATATCACTTGGTGCAGTCTTGCAAGGGTCTCAGGCAACCTGCAATCAAATGGGTCCTCAAAAATCATGATTAAATGTGATGCAATCCTTGAAGATGACTGACTTGGGTTTTGAAAAACCTGAGAGCTTATTTTGGGTACCTTTTCCTCAGATCTATAGGCTATGCAGCAGCACAAACTTACTCTTAAGATAAGAAATACCATCTTAATTTATGATTTGAAGCCAAAAATTCATTACAGAAATCCAAATAGATGTCCCTAACCACGTTATTTGTATGAAATTTGCTAGTTGCTCTCATGTTAAGATAATTTACCGGCTTAATTTTCCTTCTCTCTCTCTCTCTCTAAATCAATATACCTATGTAACCTCTCTTTGTCCCACTCAGCATCTAAAATGGACAAATTTTAATGAGGATTAACTTGGGATGAATGATAAATAGAAAATCACCTGTATGGATAGAAGAATTTCCCATAAAATAAACTCCTCTCCATTCTCTTTTCTTCTAATTTCTTCAATCCAAGTGTGTTGGTGTTTCAGGTAGGTGGCCAAGCCCATTGACTAGCATCTTTTTTTTTTTTCTTTTTTTTATTTCAAGAATTAGAAAATTGCTAACATAAATGGAAAAGATTCAAACTTCGCTCGTTTAATGGTGTCCACAATTTGAGAAACATGCCCACAGTTAAGTGTACAAAGTTTGAATCTTCAAAATCATCCAAATCATTCCGCATAAAAATTATAAATGAAATATGTTAGGGGTAATGTTACTTTAAGCTTGAGTACATATAATACATGATATTTTAATAATTAGATGGTTTAGGAACTAGAGATAAAGTGATTGAGATAAAGGAAAATTTAATCTTTAAATTATCCAATAATTAAAATATAGTGTCCTGTCTTATATACACTCGAATTTACAATAGCATTACCCTTTTATTAATAGCAAAGGTACCCTTGACAACTTGTAGGTTGCATTTTGGTAGCCACTGATTATGATGTTATGTTTCTTCAAAGGTGTGGAAATTTTAAAAAGATATGGTCTCTTTAAAAAGTTTGAGACTAATCCGGTAGATCATCTGACACACTTTCATCATACTATGACCTTTCATGGTAAAAATGACACTCTTATGTGCTAGGCTTTCATCACGAGTCTGAAGGGTACAGCCTTGGAATGGTTATATTATCTCCCTCCAAAATCAACATCTTCCTTTATAAATCTAAGCCAAAAGTTTGTTAATAGATTTATAACAAACAAGAGGCTCAGATAAATATCCAGATTACCTACTCACTTTGAAACAAAGTAATGGGAAGACATTGAGGGACTATATCACACAGATCAATAATATATTAAGTACTATAGAAGGGTGTGAAGGCAGATTCACCATGGTCACCCTAACATCTATTCTGCAGCCCAAAAGATTCAATTATTCTCATACAAAACCCCTGCCAACATGACATGGCTTTTACTGAAGGTGAAAAAATATATAACCCTTGGAAACATCAAGAACTCTTTAAAAGACATAAGGGAACAACCCTAGAAAGAGAATCTTCTTCCAAAGAAGACAGCAAATGAACATAAGAAGAGGATGTGCAGTCCTAATAATTAGGGAGATCGGAAGGAGTCAAGGTCTAAAGGGAAAGAGAGCTCATCTTCTAGGCAGTTCAACACTTTTACACCTATGAATGCTCTCTACGGCACATTATGCATCACTTACAGTCTTGGGAGGACATCCGATGGCCAGATCGAATGAAAGGTGACACAAAGTGAAGGAATAAGATCAAGTATTATGAGTCCCACAGATCCCATGGGCACACTACTGATGAATGACAAGTCCTGAAGCAAGAAATTGAAAGTTTAATTTAAAAGGAGAAGCTTCGAGAATATGTCCAAGAGGAACTTAGACCTAGAAAGTGAGGTGATATTCCATCTCGAAAAGAACTAGGGTTACGAACCTCGTGACAAAGACCCGGACAACCAAGGTGCCAAAAATAAACCTTAAAAGGTTATCTATGTCTTACATGTTGATGTAATGACTTGAAAAAAAAAAATGAATGAATAAATCAATAAGATATTATTGATTGGAATGGAAATTTTTTTTTTTTTTATTATTAAGAAATGGATTGTGTGATTTGTATAGGTGTATATATGAATATAGGTATATTTAAAAATATAATTAAATGTGTACATGTATTATGGGTGTGTATTATATATATATATATATAGGTGTCAGTGTTTAGGTATGTATATATGTATATAGCAGATTGCGTGTGCATGTGTATGCACTGTTGTGTGTACCGTGTGTGTGTGTACAAGTCAGTGGGTTGGTATGTGTGGCATGAGTGATGTGATATATATATATATATATATATATAATACACAATGTTAACTTTGCATTTAATGCAAAGCTGATTGTGAAGGAGGAGGGTGGCTGGAGCAGTAGGGCAGGTCAGGACAATGGGAGTAGGTCTGATTTAGAGAGAGAGAGAGAGAGAGAGAGAGAGAGAAGAGGTGGTATATACACATATACATATGTGTATCCGTTGGGTGAGAAAAGAGAAGAAATCAGAAGGAGAGAGGTCGAGCTTGAGAGGCCGTGAGCATTGGAAGGAGTCCAAAAGTGGAGGAGGAATACACCACCAGGAAACTCAAGGAAAAGGTGAGACGATCTTGTTCTATTTTTAAAGATTTTAAGCATGTTAGTGGATTTACATTATAGGGCCTTATAGGGTAAGAAAAATGTGATCTAATGCAAAAAGAATCGAGTGAAGGGACCAAGAAATGAAAGAGAAACTTCCAGTTGCAGGTTTTCCCAAGATAATTCGATTTTAAAGTTTTTTTGTTTAAAACTTGGTTTAAATAATGAGGAAATGTTCCTCTATGATGCAGAAACACATTGGGGTCAAAATGGGGTTGAAACATTTGAGAAACAACCACGAAATTGACAAAAAAGCTTCGGCCGGAGTTTCTGTTTTTCCTCTATTCATGGAGATTTGATGAGCTAAATCAAAAACAAACCTGAGATATATGATCCCCTTGAAAAGATGAAGAAAATCGCATTTAAAAATTGATGAAATCGTGCCGGAATTAGGTCACCATCGCTGGAGATGGCGACGGAACCCTAGGGTTACCCTACCGAAAAGTCAGGAAGAAGAAGGCACTGTTCAGGGTTTGGTTTGGGTCGGGTTCGGGTACGGATTAGTTCGGTTGGGTCAAGACCGACCCGCCCTGCCACGTGTCAACTATATGTTTTAAATTAAAAATGAATTAAGGGTGTTTGGTTACGAGTTTACAAAATAGAAACTGGGATTGAATTAGAAATAGGGATATCCTATCCCTGTTTGGGGGCATAAGCCACTGTTTGGCTATACAGGGTTAGAATAGAAAAATGGAAAATTATGGTTTGACCCTTGTACTTTTGTAAAATTCAGTTTGACCCCCCAAAACTTTCAGGAATCTGACTTTGACCCCAGAACTTTTAGGAAATTACAATCTGACCCTCTGGAATAAAATATTAAAATTTATTTAATTTATTAATTATATTTAATTAATTAAATATCACAAAATAGTCTGGAGTCCAAATGGGACAAGTCATTAGTGTATTTTGACTATCTCGACCATTCCGAGACCAATGGTAAGGTCCGTTTTATGAGACAGGGTCCCGAAAAAAAATAAAAGACCCGTAATAACATTTAAAATTACCAAAATACCCTTGAATTGAAACGCAGTCAAACGAACTCCGAATTAAATAAACAAATAGTGGAGTTTTATTATTCCAACCCTTCTGGACTCAACCATAGAGTCTGATTTGTGAAAAGAGGCCTCGGGATGTAAAGACCCATAAAAGTGAAAAATGATCATTTTGCCCTTTTTAGCTCGAATGTCCGAATTGAATTTTGCGAAAGCCTAAACCTATTTTATTCAACGTTCCGGAGTCAACAGCAGAGTTTAATTTGAAAAAATAGAAACTCATAAAATAAAGACATAAATTTGATGAATAGCATAATTCAAGTAGCAAATGAACTGAGTTACATTTTATGATTTTAGGGATATTGAGAGGCAAGAAGAAGGTGGTCTGACCTTCTACATCGTCATTGTTAGTTTCACTACACAGCAAGCACTACATCCTAGGGTTGAGATCAACCCAGTCAGGTACGATATATTGTGCTAAGTAAGAAATAGAATTAAGTTTAGGATTAATTGCCATATTGACTTGATGATTCACATGTTTGTTTTATTGCTCATATGCTTATGTGCTCCTTATTTTCTTGTTGAAAGTTTGGTGATGAATGTGGATCATAACTATGTGTATATCGCATGTGTTAGCATAACGTGTGGATTATATTTTGATAATTGTTGGGATTATGAAATATGTGACTTAAGGCATGTGTTAAATGGACTATGTATGGCATGTAACCTTGATGAAAGGATCTTCTGATTTGAATGTTATCGTGTAACATATCATTTAAAGCATGCTTCATGTGTGGGTATGATGCTCTATTGAGATTACATTATGGTGTGGTGGAATCAAAGCATATTGGCACAGTATGATTCCTTGGACATGATATAGCATTTGGTACCCGAACTAGCGGGAGCGATCCGCGAAGGAACATGGTATTGCATTTGGTACCCGAACCAGCGGGAGCGATCTGTGAAGGGACATGATGTTGTATTTGGTGCCCGAACCAGCGGGAGCGATCCGCGAAGGGACATGATATTGTGTTTGGTACCCGAACCAACGGGAGCGATCCGTGAAGGGACATTACATTACATTACATTACATTAGATTACATTGCATTACATTACATTACATTACATGAGTTGACATGGACATGACATAGATTTGACATGGTTGTGGCATAGAGTGGTGTGGGTGTTTCATGGGCATTGTCACCACATTACATGGATAATATGGATGGCATGTGGATTATTGCTATTACGTGGCATGGACAATTTGAAAAGCATGTGGATTATCGTTACTACATTGCATGGATAATATGGATGGCATGTGGATTATTGCTATTATATGGCATGGACGATTTGGAAAGTATGTGGATTATTATTATTACATTGCATGGATGATTTAGAATGCATGTAGAGATGAATGTACACTTGCACATGCCACACCTTAGATCATGTTAATGAGTTGGATGACATATAAATTATTGCTAGTACATTGTATGCATGATGTTGAAAGCCATGTAGATATAATAGTACACTTGCACATGCCACGCCTTTAATTTTGTTTCTTGCATTAGCATTATATTGTACCAGCAGTTGAATTGACCCATTCATGGGACAAACATTTCAGATGACGCTCCCGGCACTTGAGACTTGAGGAAGTCTTACAAGGTGGAGGAGAAATGAGCTTAGGAGGATATTTGGTCCATGAGGGCATATTTTGTGATGTAGGGCTTAAGCTCGAATGACATGTTGAATGTTTTTATTGATTGTGCTTTATATAGATGTACATTAAAGGAAATGAATGTAAGTTTGGGTTGAATCTGTTAAATTGTTCTTTATTTCTTTATTATTTTATTTTCCTTTCGTCTCGTCAGTCGCGCCACGGCTTCGCTGGAATTCGGGGCGTGACAACATGGTATCAGAGCCTAGGTTCGAATACCTAGGGACAGTGGGATGAGTTTAGACTTTCAGTTTAGTTGGGAGAGTTTGGGTAGTATATTTTATATGCGCGTGTTGCACGGGTGTGCACGAGTGTACGCTATACTTGATTTCCCGATAGATAGGGAGCCTGTGAATTGTTTGATGGGGTGGTTGGCTGAGATTAGAAATGCATGACTGTATACCTTACGGAATAGGCTATGTGCCTAGTTATTGAGATGTAGGTCGTACACTTAATTATCTATACAATAGGCCGTATGCCTAGTTATTTATGGGATAAGTTATGCACCTAGTTATCTATATTATAGGTCGTATACCTAGTTATTTATGAGATAGACCGTGGACTTGGTTATATGCCTAGTTGGGTGTGTTCCCACATGTATTTGCGTGTTCTTGGAATGGATTGTATAATTGCATGTTTATGTGTTAGCTGTTGATTTTATATATGTGTGCTAGGTTAGTAACCAATTTTCATGGATTATAGTATTATGATTATGATATTTATACAGACTGGATTGGTCTCAGGTCTTGCGTTACAGTTGATGGATGGCGCCCCATCAGCCAATAACAAAAGGAGCTGTGATCCATGAAGGATTATTACCTAGCTATAAAAGTAAGAAATAATAAAAGACACGTCAAGACCTTAAAATGTTAAAATAGGAATCTAGACTTGTGGAGCTTTTTGTGTATGGATTGGATGATGGAGACTCCGAGTGCTTACCTTTGAAATTTTAGAGATGTCCTTGTGGTAAACCCTATTTATGAAAGAAAAGGTCTTATTTTCTAATAGCATTCACTTAGGGTTGAGTATTGATAGGCTAGTTGAACACTAGCGTGACTAGAGTATGCTTATATCGTATTGTTTAAATAAATTCGTTCTTTACTAAAGACGATGTCAGAACTCAGTATAAATTGTTTAAAGTAACCAATGGGTGGGAATCGTTGACGTTAGTTATGTAGGTATTGATTAGGCAAGTGTTATAACATGTTATATTCATTACTTGTGGAGTGTAAGTTGTTGGCAAGTACACGTTTAGTATTCGTCTGAATATCTATGTATAATATGTGAAGGGAGGTGCTAATATCTTTTTCTTGGACTTGTAGAATCATGCCACCGAGACGAGCTCCTGTGAGAGCTGGACCATCTAGGCGGGGTAGGCCTAGGGTAGTTGCCCTACCTCGGCGTGGTAGACCTAGAGCCGTTACTCTTGAGCATAGCACAGCAGAGGAGGCTGCTGCTCCTGCTCCTGTACCAGCACCTGCCCTGGCTCTAGTAGAGGAGATGAAGCAGACTGTTAGCGCCAGAGACATGGCGGCCATGTTTCAAGAGTGCCTTCGCGCTATCCAGAAGGCTATCCAAGAGGCGAGACCTACCAGTGGGGAGACACGGGATACCTTCGTGATGAAGGTGTTCCAGAGGATGAGGCCTCCCACATTTGCCGGACAGCCTGATCCGTTGGTTGCTGAGGAGTGGCTGAGGCAGATCACCCAGATTCTAGACTCCCAAGGGATTATTGAACCACACTTGAGGATTCGATGTGCCACCTTCCAGTTTACAGACTTGGCCAACCAGTGGTGGCAATTTACCGCTGGCAGGATCGACAGATTTGGTGAGGGATGGGACGCACTTGTGGCCATGTTCAATGACCACTATTTTCCACGGATTGCCAAGATTGGATTTAGAGAGGAGTTTGAGACACTTCTCCAAGGGGACATGACGGTGACCCAGTATGAGTCCCGTTTCACTACATTGGGGAGGTTTGCCTTACAGATCGTTGGAGAGGAGGAGTTGAGGGTTTACCATTTCCTCTAAGGGCTGAAAACCTCTATCAGAGAGAAGCTGGCAGGTCACATTATAGAAACCTATAAGGAGGCAGTGACCAGGGCCACGAGAGTTGAGAGAGAGTTGGCTGGCCTTAGAGGGATTAGAGAATCTCGGGAACAGAGTAGGGCGACTACAGTAAAGGCTCCTACATCTGTCCCAGTCTACACTAGTAAGAGACCCCGAAGAGGTACCGGACTAGTACTTTTTCTGCACAGGCACCCCAAGGACCCATTACTTGTTTTCTATGTGGACATCCTGACCATAGGTTCGCCAATTGCCCCTAGAGAGACCCTAGTCAGTGACAAGGAGCCGGATCGGTCCAGATGTCATTTCCACCTCAGGCACAGAGTCAGGGGTGGAGAGCTCCTCAGCTCTGTTATACTTGTCACCAGATTGGCCATGTCAAGGCCAACTGTCCTCAGGGGCAAACTTCACAAGGCTTGCAGAGGCTGCCTCATTATCAGCCCATTCAGACATCTTTGCCCCTACCACAGTTAGACTACGGATCCCTCGCGCCACGTTTTCAGCCTACACCTTCGGTGCAGAGCGTCAGGACCCCTGGACAGAGAGAGGGGGATAGGCAGAACCAGACCACCCAGAGTCGCGTTTAGGCAGTAGCCGCACCTGAGGCACCTACTTCTGGACCTCCTACGATTCGAGGTATATCCCTTGTTTTTAATTCATGGACTAGCATATTGATAGATTTTAGTGCATCTCATTCATTCATGTTTGCCATGCTTATTCATGTATTTGTATATTCTTGAGATGGATTTGAATATTTAGGTGCATATGTGGTAGGCTACATGTTAGCTATTGGATGTCGCTTGTTGATTTTATATGTGAGTATGCTAGTTTAGTACCTGTATAATACAGTGGCTATGATTTTATATATAGACTGACTGCTATTAACGCATACATAAGAGAATATTTAAACATGTTTTTATGTACGTGTGTTTAAACACATATGAGTGAGGATTGATGCATGTTCATGCTTTAAATTGGTAAAGAGTTTAACTAGTGTTTTGTTCTTTCGAACCTTGGTAAACTGTTTAAAGTTTTATGATTAAATTGTTGGAAAATGGATTATTGAATTGCATTGTGGTATGGGTGATGTACGGATGATGCCATTGTGATAAATCACTAGGTGATTTCATGGCTTAATTCGAGATTTGTTAGATGGTCAACAAGTGTGTGGGAGACTTTGAGGTGTCCTTGTGAACATTGAGCATTTTCATTTATTTTTATTACTGTGTTGAATTATCGAGGTGGTCCGTGAGGTTTGGATGAATTTAGGAGATTGGCATTGGTGAGACAACACATTTTGAGAATTTCATTATAAGTTATGCCATGGGGAGTAGGCCGTTATAGATAGGATCAGGACCAGACCCTGGCAGGGAGTGTAGAGATATCTACACATCGCTGCACGTCGCCCAAGCGGACAAAGTCCCTTTGGGGGGAGAGAGTAATGGGAGGGGGTAATACATCCCACATCGCCTGGCTGAGGGGGAGGTTAATGATCTATAGGTAAGGCTACGCGTCTCCATGTCACCATGATACTTCGTATTACTCTTTTTGAATTTTGTCAAAGAAGTAATTCATTTAAATTTCGGGACGAAATTTCTTTAAGGAGGGAAGGATGTAATGACTTGAAAAAAAAAATGAATGAATAAATCAATAAGATATTATTGATTGGAATGGAATATTTTTTTTTTTATTATTATTAAGAAATGAATTGTGTGATGTGTATAGGTGTATATATAAATAGAGGTATATTTAAAAATATAATTAAATGTGTACATGTATTATGGGTGTGTATTATATATATATATAGGTGTCAGTGTTTAGGTATGTATATATGTATATATGTATATAGCAGATTGCGTGTGCATGTGTATGCACTGTTGTGTGTGCCGTGTGTGTGTGTAGTCACTGGGTTGGTATGTGTGGCATGAGTGATGTGATATATATATATATATATATATAATACACAATGTTAACTTTGCATTTAATGCAAAGCTGATTGTGAAAGAGGAGGTTGGCTTGAGCAGTAGGGCAGGTCAGGACAGTGGGAGTAGGTCTGATTTAGAGAAAGAGAGAGAGAGAGAGAGAGAGAGAGAGAGAGAGAGAGAAGAGGTGGTATATACACATATACATATGTGTATCCGTTGGGTGAGAAAAGAGAAGAAATCAGAAGGAGAGAGGTCGAGCTTGAGAGGCCGTGAGCATTGGAAAGAGTCCAAAAGTGGGAACAGAAGTGGAGGAGGAATACACCACCAGGAAACTCAAGGAAAAGGTGAGACGATCCAGTTCTGTTTTTAAAGATTTTAAGCATGTTAGTGGATTTACATTATAGGGCCTTATAGGGTAAGAAAAATGTGATCTAATGCAAAAAGAATCGAGTGAAGGGTCCAAGAAATGAAAGAGAAACTTCCAGTTGCAGGTTTTCCCAAGATAATTCGGTTTTAAAGTTTTTTTGTTTAAAACTTGGTTTAAATAATGAGGAAATGTTCCTCTATGATGCAGAAACACATTGGGGTCGAAATGGGGTTGAAACATTTGAAAAACAACCACGAAATTGAGAAAAGAGCTTCGGCCGGAGTTTTTGTTTTTCCTCTATTCGTGGAGATTTGATGAGCTAAATCAAAAATAAACCTGAGATATATGATCCCCTTGAAAAGATGAAGAAAATCGCATTTAAAAATTGATGAAATCTTGCCGGAATTAGGTCACCGTCGCCGGAGATGGCGACGGAACCCTAGGGTTACCCTACCGAAAAGTCGGGAAGAAGAAGGCACCGTTCAGGGATTGGTTTGGGTCGGGTTCGGGTATGGATCGGTTCGGGTCAAGATTGACCCGCCCTGCCACGTGTCAACTATATGTTTTAAATTAAAAATGAATTAAGGGTGTTTGGTTACGGGTTTACAAAATAGAAACTGGGATTGAATTAGAAATAGGGATATCCTATCCCTGTTTGGGGGCATAAGCCATTGTTTGGCTATACAGGATTAAAATAGAAAAATGGGAAATTATGGTTTGACCCTTGTACTTTTGTAAAATTCAGTTTGACCCCCCAGAACTTTCAGGAAACTGACTTTGACCCCAGAACTTTTAGGAAATTACAATCTGACCCTCTGTAATAAAATATTAATAAAATATTAAAATTTATTTAATTTATTAATTATATTTAATTAATTAAATATCACAAAATAGTCCGGAGTCCAAATGGGACAAGTCATTAGTGTATTTTGACAATCTCGACCATTCCGAGACCAATGGTGAGGTCCGTTTTATGAGACAGGGTCCCAAAAAAAAATAAAAGACCCATAATAACGTTTAAAATTACCAAAATACCCCTGAATTGAAACGCAGTCAAACGAACTCCGAATTAAATAAACAAATAGTGGAATTTTATTATTCCAACCCCTCTGGACTCAACCGTAGAGTCTGATTTGTGAAAAGAGGCCTCGGGATGTAAGGACCCGTAAAAGTGCAAAATGATCGTTTTGCCCTTTTTAGCTCGGATGTCCGAATTGAATTCTGTGAAAGCCTAAACCTATTTTATTCAACGTTCCAGAGTCAAAAACAGAGTTTAATTTGGAAAAATAGAAACTCATAAAATGAAGACATAAATTTGATGAATAGCATAATTCAAGTAGCAAATGAACTGAGTTACATTTTATGATTTTAGGGATATTGAGAGGCAAGAAGAAGGTGGTCTGACCTTCTACATCGTCATTGTTAGTTTCACTACAGAGCGAGCACTACATCCTAGGGTTGAGATCAACCCAGTCAGGTATAATATATTGTGCTAAGTAAGAAATAGAATTAAGTTTAGGATTAATTGCCATATTGACTTGATGATTCACATGTTTGTTTTATTGCTCATATGCTTATGTGCTCCTTATTTTCTTGTTGAAAGTTTGGTGATGAATGTGGATCATGACTATGTGTATATCGCATGTGTTAGCATAACGTGTGGATTATATTTTGATAATTGTTGGGATTATGAAATATGTGACTTAAGGAATATGTTAAATGGACTACGTATGGCATGTAACCTTGATGAAAGGATCTTCTAATTTGAATGTTATCGTGTAACATATCATTTAAAGCATGCTTCATGTGTGGGTATGATGCTCTATTGAGATTACATTATGGTGTGGTGGAATCAAAGCATATTGGCTTAGTATGATTCCTTGGACATGACATGACATGATATAGCATTTGGTACCCGAACCAGCGGGAGCGATCCGCGAAGGGACGTGATGTTGTATTTGGTGCCCGAACTAGCGGGAGCGATCTGCGAAGGGACATGATATTGTGTTTGGTACCCGAACCAACGGGAGTGATCCGTGAAGGGACATTACATTGCATTACATTACATGAGTTGACATGGACATGACATAGATTTGACATGGTTGTGGCATAGAGTGGTGTGGGTGTTTCATGAGCATTGTCACCACATTGCATGGATAATATGGATGGCATGTGGATTATTGCTATTACGTGGCATGGACAATTTGGAAAGCATGTGGATTATCGTTACTACATTGCATGGATAATATGGATGGCATGTGGATTATTGCTATTATGTGACATTGACGATTTGGAAAGCATGTGGATTATTGTTATTACATTGCATGGATGATTTAGAATGCATGTAGAGATGAATGTACACTTGCACATGCCACGCCTTAGATCATGTTAATGAGTTGGATGACATGTAAATTATTGCTAGTACATTGTATGCATGATGTTGAAAGCCATGTAGATATAACTGTACACTTGCATATGCCACGCCCTTAATTTTGTTTCTTGCATTAGCATTATATTGTACCAGCAGTTGAGCTAACCCATTCGTGGGACAAACATTTCAGATGATGCTCCCGGCACTTGAGACTTGACAAAGTCTTACAGAGTGGAGGAGATATGAGCTTAGGAGGATATTTGGTCCATGAGGGCATATTTTGTGATGTAGGGCTTAAGCCCGAATGACATGTTGAATGTTTTTATTGATTGTGCCTTATATAGATGTACATTAATGGAAATTAATGTAAGTTTGGGTTGAATCCGTTAAATTGTTCTTTATTTCTTTCTTATTTTATTTTTCTTTCGTCTCGTCAGTCGCGCCACGGGTTCGCTGGAATTCGGGGCGTGACAGTTGATGATTCTAGGATCAGTACCTCTAAACGTGCTTGGAAAAGGTACGTACGAGATGCCAAGTCAAAACCTCTCCTTCCAATTGTTAATGTTATTAAAAAAAAATAGAAACCAATGCCACAAATCTCATTCTTTGAGCAATATTTGGTGGGTATCCATCACCTATATAATGATTCTCTAATAATCACCTTGAAAGTAGCCAACTTTTAGGTAAAAGGGTTCTAGTAGATACTGGGAGCTCAATCAATGTGATTTTCAATCATCCTTTCAAACAAATGAAAATCAACCCAAAGGAGATTCTCCCAACCACCACTATGATGGAAAGATTCAACAATGAATTAAGTTTCCTGTTGGGTATGATAAAGCTCCTTGTCACTATTGAGGAAATGCAGGAAATAAAGACGTTAATGATTGAACTTATGTTTTTGAAGGATAAATCCTCTCATAACATGATTATTAGAAGACCATGGATTTATAAGATACAATTAGTCACATCTAGCTATCTTCAATGTTTGAAGTATGTACTGAATGATAAGGTTATTACAGTTAGAGGTTGCCAATTGACCATGCGAGAATGTAATATTATTGCCCTAAAAGTGGGGTTCCTAAATAGCAATTACATGAGAAGCTTAGGAAAGAGGGAGTCATGAGCTCAAGTCTAGAGGAAAATGGAGAATGTCCTTTAAAGATTGAGGAAGCTTTCAGTCCTAAAGGATAAGGGAGTTCGGTCCAAGCCCGTGAAGAAATTTAGATAGTATAAATTAACCACCAAAATCCAAAAAAAAAAAGTGCTGCAATTGGGTTCAACCTTAGTCCATAACTGAAAGATCAGTTGATGACCTTTTGAAAAGAGAATTAATCAATTTTTGGATGGAGTGTGCATGACATGGAAGGAATTGATCCTCATGTGATATCTCATAAGCTGACGGTGGACCAAACCACCTTTCAGTACAGGAGAAGAAAAGACCGTTTGCTCTAAAATGGTATAAAATAATAAATGACGAGGACCAAAGATTACTAAATGTTGGCATCAAGGAAGTTTATTTTCCAAATTGTTTGGCTAACACAGTTTTAGCCAAGAAAAAGTCCGGGAAATAGACAGTTTGTGTTGACAATACCGACCTTAATAAGAATGCCCTAAAGATAGCTTCCTAGATCCTGGAATCAATCAACTCGTAAATACTACTATCAGATATGGGCTCTTGAACTTCATGGATGCTTATTGAGGTTACAACTAAATCTACATGTATCTTCTAGACCAAGAAAATATGACCTTTAATTTTTAATGAGGTCTTTACTGTTACAAAGTTATGTTCTTCAGGTTAAAGAATGTAGGGACCACTTATCAACGTCTTGTGAACAATATGTTCCACGATTAGATTAGGGAGATAATAGAGGTATATATAGAAGACATGGTGGTTAAGAACGAAAGGAAAGAGAAGCATGTTAAATACCTGGCTAACACGTTTGCCATTCTAAGGAAACATAGGAGGAAGCTTAAGCCTTCCAAGTGTACCTTCGACGTATTTGAAGGAAATTTTTTAAGCTTCATCGTCTTATAGAGCAAGATTAAAGCAAACTGGGCTCAGATAAACTCTCTTTCGGAAATAAAATCCCTCTAGATGAAAAGGAAGTCTAGAGCTTAAATGGATGAGTGGCAACTCTAAATCACTCCGTCTCTAACTCTACATATAGATGTTTACCTTTCTTTAATGCTTTAAAGGGAAACAAATCACTTGAATAGACCTCACAGTTTGAACAAGCCTTTTCAATATTTAAAAAATCATTTAGGCTCCGTAGAGGTCCTCTCCAAATGAGTCCTAGGTGAGAAACTTTATTTGTATTTGGTTGTTTTTGTTAACGTAGTTAGTGCAATTTTAATCATAGAAGAGCATGGAAATTGACTCCAAATATCACTGTCACGATCCAAATTCCAAAGACTCGAGAAGTGATGGGAAATTACCAAAGAATATCAATTGATGATATCCTAAGCTGATTAGGTCAATGGGAGTTAACTGGACTCCCAAACACTTAGGTTTGACCAAGGTGTTGAAGTGCTAAGGCTCAGAAAATTAGCTATTTAAAATCCTTAGAATTGGCCTTACAAAATTCCTAGTAATTGTTCCTTACGTATCGAATAGTCTAAAAATGATTTGTAATAAATTTTAGCTATAGGGTAACCCTCCCAACTAGCTATAGTCCAAGGCACAATTTTTAGAAATTTCAGAAATTTGTTCTTGGAATAAAGAGCTCACTTTTTAGTTTTAAGGAATTAGGCCTTGAGACTATTTCTTTTGGTTTCAAATGAGGGGTACTTTCTTATTTATGTTATAGTATCTTAAGTGAATTAAAAAAAATAAATAATACCATTTACTTAAATGAAATTTAATATAAATAAGGTATTTAACAACAGTGTTGTTTGGGCAAGAGGGTGTATAGTAGAATTAAGAGTCTGAGTTTCAGTCGACCTTCCAGTCAATTAAGTCTACATACCAGTTGACTGATTCTTCCATTCAGCCAATTTTAAGCTTGGGATTTATGGTTTTTTCAGCTTTTGTTAATTTCAGTCAACTGAAATGGTTCCTAGAAGTTTTAAAATTGCTATTTTGGGACCTCTTCATTCTCTTTTGAACTCATTCTTCAACAAACACCAACATTACTTATATAGAATTATTACATCCACAAAACACACCATTTATACACATCTTTCCATGATTAGGCATGCATAAAGCTACTTTTATCATCTTCAGAAAAATCAAAAGATTTAATTATCAAATCTTTGTCAGAAAGTCTTTATATTTCATCTCTGTACATATATTCATAAGTTCTATAACTTGAAATCTTACTACATACAATTCTCTATCGAGGTTCATACATAGATTAGTCATTAACAAGTGTAAGTTTAACTTCACATGCCAAATACTAACATTTTACAAAACATAGGGTCTAAATAATACTACATCCCAAAACCCCTATTTATGTCACATTAATCTTCAAAAGGAGTATGTCTAAAAGGAGGTGCATCCAAGAACGCCTTCAAATCATTGGCTCCACGCCCTTTCTTGCATCTAGTAGGGGGTTAAAACAACACCTCGTAGAGGAATCTAACAAAAAGAGAAATTTAAGTGGTGTCACATGTATTCTTGTGCTCGTGTAGTGACATTTTATGTATGACAATCCAATTCACACATCTATAATTTACAATCTCAACTTTATAATTTATTCTTCAAGAATCTCCAACCAAACAAGCATACACATAATGTGTTTGTCACATAACACTCACAACATAGTCTATTTATCAAGATTATGCATCACAAATATGAAACCTAACATATAAACACATTTTAGCAAACATATGGTAGGCATAACATGTACTAGGGTTCATATATACCAAGAAATGAAGATATACTCATCACATAACCTTTAATAAGCGATCCAAAATACTTTGAACACAAAGATGAACACAAAAATCTCACATAAAGACACAAGATTGACATAGTTCCATCTTTTCTACCACCACAAAACCAAGAAACATGAATATCACACCAAGAGAAACATATATATCACATATCATGCACATTTACACTCTCATCTCATCCTTAGGTTAGAAACTCCTACCTTAAATCTCGTAGATCTTGACAACCTTAGTTGGAAACTTATGATTTTTCCTTGATTCTTCCTTTCCCTAGCTTGGAATCACAGTAGAGAACACCTAGATGAGAAACCCTAGCCTTGGTTTCTTAGATTCGGCCTTAAATCATGAAAAATCATGAATAATTTGGGAGGAAAAGATGGTAAAAACCCTAGCCGCCACTAGAGAGAGAGAGAAAAGAAAAGAGTAGAGAGAGAAAGTGCTAGAGAAATGAATCTTTAGCCCTAAAAGCTTGAATTTGTAGCTTCCATGACTCGTTTTACTTTTTTGCCCTCCACTTGTTTTATTTGAATCACATATCATTCCTTGGTCATTTTAGTGTCAGTTGATTTCATAACACCCAATTAAATTTTAGCTCAATTATTTTCTAAATCTCAAGAAATATTTTTTACAGGTACCACACTCGCGTTTTCTCGTGTTCTTGGTAAACTGAAGATTTTGCCCTTATTGTCTCAAACTGTGTCCAACTAGCCTATAAATGTTGCCAACTCATTTTATCAATTTCATTAGCATTCATAATATTTATTTCAATTACATAGACCTGCAAAGACGGTAAAATAACTATCTTACCCCTATAGTCATTTAATGGGTTTAAATAAGCTCCAATAATTTCCAACAAATTTCTTACCCATTATTTGAAATTATAAATCAATTATATGCCATAATAATATATTACTAATATTTTAGTCTACTTATTTTATATTACAAAGTTACGGGACACTACAATCACTACTTAAAAATTGTAACAAAGCTTGAAACTTGTAAAAAGCTTATGTCTCACATATGTTAGGCATAAAGCTATCTTTCTCTATACAAGAGATTTCCAACTGAACTCTCTTTGTGTTTGCATATCATCTGTATTGCTTTCAGTCAATTTCATTCATATGAGGGATTGTTCGAAAAAAATAGGTTTTGAGCAGTTTTTTGGTCAACTTTGAGCCAAAATAAAAGTGGGTCCCACACATTATTTGAGGTGGGTCCACATGGAAATGTGTTCTCCTCCATAACGAGATTAAGAACATATATATTGGGTTGCTTAAAACCATTAAGGAGTGAATGAGAAATTGACTCCAAACATCACCACTTGAAAATGGTAACAAAGCTTGAAACTTATGAAAAGCTAGTGAAAAGCTTGTCTCACATAGGTTGGACAAAAAACTTTTAAAGTGTATATACAAATTTACCTTGAAAGAGGGTTTGGGCCCTAAGGGACACCCAAGTTTTGTAGATGGGAGAAGGCGTAGCCTAAGTTGAGTTTAACACGTGTGCGCCGCCGCTCCTGTCCCCGCCACGCACTAGGTTCGGGTTTGGGCCACATGGTATATATCTTTTTAGAAAAAATTCATTTAAATTTTTTGTGACTAACTGAACAGCTACATATATTGAAATGGTGCGTTTTTCACCTAACAGAGACGGCTTTTAAAATAAACTAATGCAACCCTTGGCCTCGTGATTATACTAAACAGTCACGATAACATCTATAAATACCCTACGCCCTTCATTTGATTGCATCAATTCAAAATCAGTCTTCCTACATATTCTGTGAGAGTGTTCAACCACCAATTTGATTCGGCAGATGCACAAGTTTACAATGCTTTTACTATATGTGGTCTAATCATTGTATCCTGGGAAGCAAGCATCCTACAATGAAGAGGCGTAAATTATTTTAAGGACATAATGTAATACACTATCTTTGATCGCTTCTGTATTCCGATTCTGTTACTTTTACTAGTGAAAATTACTATGTTTTTTTTCATCTATATTTGGTTTTGGGGAAAAAAAATTATGTTTTTATTTTCTAATTTTTGTTCTATGTTTTAATTGTTACTGTTTCAATAAAACAGTCTAATTTTTTCCAGTTTTTATATTGTTTCTATTTCTCAAAATAGTTCCTAATTTTTTAATATAAATATGTTTTCGTAAATAAAACTAATACTATTTTGCTAACATTTCTTTGTAATTTACCCACTTTTGTTTATCTTTGTTTTGTAAATTCTTATTGTTAGAGGTACAAATGAACCAAATCATCCATCAAGAATTTGAGCTCAACTCGATAATGGCTTGTTTAAGTTCAATTCGTCTAATAAAAAAATCAAACTTAAACAAATTTTAAACCTTATTAATTTATTGAGCTTGATTCGAACTCAGATCGATATGATTATAAGTACTCTAATTCTATATTAAAAGAACGAACAAACAAACTACAGAAGCCCAACTTGTAATTGATTCAATTGATGGTTCATTCAATACAACCTGAGATATAAATAAGTCAACCTTAAATACAATTTAAAATCCATTAATCTTAACAAGCTAAGATTTTTATAGCCCTACTTACAACTCAACACAACGAAGCCTTATCTTAATTATTTGGGATCGCTTACATGTATCATTCTCATCATTTTTTTTATTGCCTTATTTCTTGTACTCATTTTTTTTATCTCTACTTATGACTTTTTCATATTTACCAAAAAACAAAAGATTACTATAATGACAAAGGGTCTACCTTAACAAACTTTATTGAGACAACTATATAATTAGTACAAAGAAAGATGCTTTTCCCAAATCCTCTTTTTCACTAATGATCAAGTTTTTTTCTTTGGTTGTGCAAAAGATGTTTTTTTTTCATTTCAATGGGTGCCTAATTTGGCTGCGGAAAATTTGGTTGCCCCTAACCATCATGGAATAAAATTCCGCAATATATCCAACGATATATCGCATTTTTTATAATTGTGATACGGTATTTGAATGTGAAAAAAAATCACAAAATATCGCATAATATCACCATAAATATTGCAAAGACAAATATCTAAAAATTTTTAAATTTTCAAATTCTCATAATACCGCTTCCATATCGCAATATATCGCACTTCTAACTCTAATATAATTAGAACTTAATGCTTTAAATTATTAATATAAAAGAATAAGTATATCTAAGTTTTATTTGATTTGTATGTATATTTGACCCTTATTTATGTTAATGTAATTAAATTTTATATAAATTATAACGATTAATGTTATTTATACTCCCATTAGCGTGCACTTTTAATTTGATTTCATACTATATACTTATCAAATATATGTTTATTTGTAAAATATTAACATAGAATGATGCATTAGCATCTCAATTAATTCTTCAAAAAATTTCTTTTAAAATTTTCATGATTTGATATAAATATCCATCATTTTTAAAAAAACAATTGTGATATCGATATACAATTTTTCGGACAATATGAAAAATTTGTAGGCTTTGAGAAGTATTTAAGGACACTTTCTTTATAATGTAATTTGTCCCCACTCAGTAGAGTTTGCTAATAGGTTCGAAAAGTCGTCCCTAGGATACAACAAAGTTTTCAATTTGAAAAACTACAACTAGTAAAGTTGAACAACTTGCTTTGAAATCCTTTGATTATAATTTCCATTCTAAGAGAGAGAGTTTGATTATGTTTTAATTTGTTATGTTGTAGTATTTATAGAGTCACAACCATACCCATTCAATGTGTTTTTTGGAAAAGGCACAACATTTCTGAAGTATCCATTAGACACACCTATTCGTGAAACACATATTCAATGCACCCATCCAATCATATGTAATCTAGGTCGTTGATCAGGCAATCCAAAAATAAATCAATCAAAAATTGATTTGTCTTTGATAAATCTCCGAAGGCGTATAAAGGCATGCGTGAATTATTGTGCATTGTGTTTTATGGGTTATAACTCATTTGGACTTGGTTCAACTCATGAGTCAATAAAAAACTTATAAAACCCATTTAAATATAAGAAATAAGTTTTCATATATAAACATACAAAAAAATAATACAAAATTGATGTGAAACAAAATTAAAAATTATTATGCTATCAAATATAAGAGTTTGGCTCACCAATAATTATGATATATTCATCCATATATTTGTATTTTTAAACATCCAAAATATCATTTTTATCGATATTTCATTCATTGCTACCTGTTAAAAGAACGGAAACAAAATTGTTGGTTGGGAGGGAAATAGGCCACACAACTTAACCGTGACTTACAATCAGTTTTACTGTTGCTCCTGTCCTTTTCTCCAAGTGTTTGAAGCAGAATTTATAGGTAGTGAATTGAGTGGTTTCTATTCTATGGAGCTTCTTCAGTACTTTGGAACAAATAAATTTGAAATCCGGAAACTTCACTTTTGTTGATCTCAAGAATTAAATGAAGACCCAAAATCATATTGAACCTTTTACTCAAAGAATTTCTGGTTATTATTAGCATTAATTAGTAATAATTAAAACCAAACCTCACAACTCAATTATACTCAATAAACTCTAATCTTAATAATTTAGCTTCCGCTACATAAATCATGTCTCGTTATTTTTTTTTTTTATTTAAGATCATTTTTTTTAGTTACATCACACATTACCATATTTTTTTAAAATTACATTTATTAAAATTAATTTTGATCGCCATTGCCTTCTAGTATGACCTTCAATATTAACCATGTTGTTCTTTTTTACTAGTACATTTACTAATATTCGTTATACATGATGATACTACCTTATCCAGTTTTCTCGCATTTTATCTACTGTAAGTGTTACTCTTATCACATACGAATATATTCATTTTTAATTCTATCTTTTCTTATTTTAATATAGTCTTACACTTTTCTACAACAGCAAAATACAACATCACCAAACAAAATTCAATAATACTAAATGTCTAGTATTATTGAATTTTATTTGGTTATCAATTCAAAAACAAATTTCAAAAATTTGTTTGAAGGTCATACTAGAAGGCCTTCAAACAAAATTTGTTTGTTTAGTCAACCAAAAAACAAAATTCAAAACTTAATTTTAAATTCAAACAATAGTTCAAATTACAAGAAATTAAATCTAAACAATGGTTCAAATTCCAAGAAATTAATTATCAAATTAAATTTTATTTGATTTGACAATAATATTAATATATATTATATTTATAAAATATTATATTATAATTTATATTGTACATATAAAATATTATTTTATAATATGCCAAACTTATGATATATAACTTTAATTTTAAAAAATATTATATAATTTAATAATTAATATATGTTATATTAATTAATCGAATTTGTTAAATCTTGTTATTTTTATTAAATTAATTATTAAATTTGAATAAAATTAAATTTTTATATCATATTTAATTAAATGTATTAAATTTCGATCACATTTTTTAAGAATATTAAAAATTGTGAAAATACAATAAAAACGTAACCAAACACATTTTTTAAGAATATTAAAAATTGTGAAAATGTAATTCAGATATAATTTGTTTCAAAATATTGATTTTTTAAAAATTGTGAAAATGTATTTAGATATGATAATCTGAATTATAAAATAATAAAAAAATTTAAAATAATAGTTTGTTAATAACGTATTCCACGTTTTAAAATTAAAAAATTATTTTTTAAAATCTAAACAAATAAAGGGGAGCAGTTTTTATTTTTAAAAAATATTATAATAAAATAATAAAAAATATAAATTTCATATATTTAAAAAATAAATACTCACCCCAAGCGAATAGGACATTGATCTTAAATCCGTCAACGGTCTTATTCATTGGGAAAGCAGTTGATCTTCCTAAATAAAGATCATGTAAGCCATACCTTTTATTGGATGACTGTTTCCTATAAAAAAAAAAATAACAATAATCAAGGCTTTCTAGTATATAATAATAATTTTGAAAAAAAAAAAGAATTTGAATGGCTTGTCAATGGATCAATGTTGGATGTTTACCTGATAGTAATTCAGATAAAATTTTTTGAAAAATATTTTAAAAAATTTTGTAATTAATTTTTTAAAAATTATAAAAATGTATTTCAATATGATAATCTAAATTAAAAAAAAAAAATTAATTTCAAAACACATATCTTGTAATTTGAAATTAAAAATCTTATTTTAAAAACATAACCAAACATAACCTACTTTTTTTTTTTTTTATCTTTTTTCAAATTAATCAATCCAAACAATGGTTCAAATTTCAAGAAATTAATTTTCAAAAAATTTCTTAAAACTCTGACTCTCAAAAGCTATCCAAACATACCCTTAAATTTTTGTATCAAATTTTATATCCCAAATGATATGACATAAGATCGATTATTGGTGATGCAATTGTCATATTATTTAAGATACAAAGTTTGTTACCAAAATTTGAAACAAATAGCATTACTCAACAAAATTAAAAACCAAAGAGATGGCAACACAAAGGCCACCAGAAGTCAAAGTAGCTAGCACAACACAACACAACAGACACCTACTAAACAGTGGGAAAAAGATCCAGCCACCATCCCAAAAGAAAGAAATTTTTGTATAATCCTGCATCATTGGTAAGTCAATAATCTCTATCAAACATTAATTTTCACGTATATAAAAGTTGCTTTTATATTTCTTAAAAACCAATATGTTATATATTGGATCAATAGTCATGAATCATGCAATAATTTCTCCCTAAACAGATCTTGAAAATAGGTCTCAAAAGAAAAAGAAAATTAACAAGTGATAGATACTGGGAGAACGAAAGCCCAGCCTCTAGTTGATGAGGCTCTTGTTGGTTCACCAAAACTGAACTTGTAATCAGATGTTATATTGTTAATTGAGCATTGGTACGCACAGTCACGACAATTGTAGTCGTACAATTTCAACAATTGGTATATTTTACGTGCACTAATCACATGGCGTAAAAAAATAAATCAACAATCTAGATTGCACAGTTGTGATTGTTGGTGGCACAGCTCTGGGTAATTTTTCATATTTTGATATTAAGTTGGTAAATTTAACATATTTTAATATTGTTTTGTAATAAATATATCAAAATTATAATTTTGATGTATTAGTCTCTCAAGAGTCATGATCCTATACGTAAAAGCTCATAACACGCAAGGTGTTTTACCTATTAAATAGAGATAAAGTGATTAAAATAAATAAAAAAATCAAAATCCCTATATCATACGTTAATTAAACACCCTGAATTTTTTATTAGGTTGACACCAAGCCAAAAGCCAATCTGCTGGCACCAAACAAAAAGAGGGAAAAAAGAACAATACTCCAAAATTTGGTGAGATACCACACTATACCAGAGTTACATAGAACATTCGAGTCCATGCACCAATAGAAAGAAACAAACTAAGCGCCTAGGAATTTGCTTTCATGAATACCCACATCATATTTCACCCAAGGCATTATAGTCCTATGCCTTGACACCTGATGACTTCATAATATCTCCATCAACTCCAGGCCAAAACCTTTACCCAACTGCAGCAAAAACTCCCTTCTAAAGGAGATAAACAAGAAATAATGAAGCCATTACCTGAGGGAGTCCAACTAAGCAAAATAAGCTACCAAAGCAATCACTACAAACCCAACAGAAGGAGGACAGCGATACAGACAACCCATCCGCCTGATACACTAGGCTTCAATTTCCAACGATGGCCTGCAAATTGTAGACAAAATCGTTGATGGAATAATCAATCTTTCCCAATTTAGATCTAACCCAGAAAGCCACTCTCACTTTCACCATATCCTTTACATCCTCCCTACTAATATGGCCATTATTGAACAAGCAATCATTTCTCTGAGTCCAAATAGACCACATAATGGCAAATGGGATTGCTTCCTATATTGTTTCCTGTAGATTTTTAAACTTAAAGCCTTGCCACCAATCAAGAACACCTTTAATGGAATTTGGGGATACCCAATTCAATCCACACCATTTGATACAATCGCTCCAAATTTTCTAAACTTCCATGCAAAGTAACATGATGTGATTTGAAGATTCAGATTCCCGACCACAAAACAAACAGAGACAGCTTTGATCATCATTAAGAATCCCCAGTTTTAAAAGATATTCAGCAGACTTTATTCTCTCATTCCATGCTAGCCAACCGAAACTTTGGACCCTCGGGGGAGAAGCATTGAGCCATATAAGTTTCATGGCCTGGATACTAGAACCATTAGAGGTTTCAAAGCAGTAATATAAGGATTTAATAGAAAACTGGTATAAGACAGATTTGGTACACTAAAAATAAGGAAAGTTATTTTAGAGTTGTATTAGGATTGTTGGTAGGACAGATTTGGTACACTAAAAATAAGGAAAATTGTTTTAAAGTTGTAGTAGGATTGTTTATTTTTCAATTTTAATTGATTTAGTTTTCTTGGTTTATTAGAATTAGAATAGAAAATATAAGAATTAGTAGTTTTCTATTCAAATTACTGGTTTTTATTGTAGTAGGATTAGTATAAAAATAAGAGTTTTTATTTTCTAGTCAAAATAGGAGTATTCTAGCAGGACAAATATGATGTAATACGTCATTATCGTTATGTATTTTTATTAATAATATATTTCTATTTAGAAATTTGAGATTTGTTCATTTTGGGTAAGGAGTCCCCTTTGTTTGTGGTTACTAAGGAATTCAACGTGTTTGATTATCCTTCACGTTTCGCACTACGGTAGTTGGTATCAGAGTGAGGATTTTTCTGGCTTAATAGCAATTAATAGAGACGGAATCAAAAATCTCATTGACGTTCATCGTAGGACGGAGGCTTTACATGTGGTGATCAATGAACAGGGGTAACAATTAGCACAGATCAATGATCAGGTTTGTGCTATACAACAAACGCTTATGCGACTCAATCTTAATGCTCCTAGAGATCTTCTAGTCAACAGGAATCGCACTGGAGAATTATCCCAAGGCCAACCTAAAGATAGAACTATTCACAATTACGAAAGACTTTCAGCTTTTGATGATAATTTTTATCTTGAAGACTTTCATGATTGAGTTTATGATTTGGATGGTTGCCTTAATGATTTGAGACTTTCAGAAGAAAAAGAATATTTTTGGGAAAAAAAATAAGCTTATAGACTTCGCAAAAATATGGTGGCTTGATTTACACATACGTAGACAATTACAAAAAAAATAATTGCATTCGTTTATGGCTAAGAATGATGAATTTGTTGATGAATAAGTTTTTGCCAAAGAATTATTTGTAGATTTTAGACGATAAATATAGGCCAACGTGGGAAGACACTAAGAAAAAATTGCAAAAAAAATCTAACTTTGTTGAGGCAACTTTGAGTGATAAGGTTGTAGATATTATACCATTGGAAGATGTACCTATCCTTACAAAGGACATGTTTATCCTTACAAAAGACGTTCTTGTCATAAAAAGTGAAGATCTAATTATTCCATGCCTTGAAGACTATCACAAGGAGTTTGAAGAAATTAAAGAAGAAGCAAATAGTTCAGAATCAATTGATCAAAATGTGGATCTAGTGGAACAAATAGATTCTAAAAGTTCTTTATTAGCATTGAATGACGAAATCCCTATGGAAGTCGTCAATGCTAAAGATAAGGATGAACTTGAACTTGTGAAAAATGATTATAAAGCTTCCAAGCATATTGAAATTGTAGTGGAACAAGAAGAAAACTTTTGTTGTTTCATTATAGGATTATTATTGTCATCAAAACAAGGGCCTAAAATTACATATTTCATAGAAGATGTAGTAGAAGAAATCTTTGAATATTCAATTATTATTGAAAAGATTCAATTATTATTACCAAGTTATGGATGAGTTTGAGATCGTATACATCCAGTCAACTCAATAACGAGTTCTTTTCAAGTGGGAGAGACTAATGTAAGACAGATTTGGTACACTAAAAATAAGGAAAGTTCTTTTAGAGTTGTATGAGGATTGTTTAGTTTTCAATTTTAATTTGTTTAGTTTTCTTGTTTTATAAGAATTAGAATAAGAAATATAGGACTTAGTAGTTTTCTATCCGAATTACTAGTCTTTATTGGAGTAGGATTAGTATAAAAATAGGAGTTTTTGTTTTCTAGTCAAAATAGGAGTATTCTAGTACTATAAATATGATGTAATACGTCATTATCATTATATTTTTTTTTTATCAATAATATATTTCAGTTTAGAAATTTGAGATTTTTTCTCTTTGGGTGAGGAGTCCCCTTTATTCTTGGTTACTAAGGAGGTTAACATGTTTGATTCTCCTTCACATTTCGCACTATGTTAAAAATGCACTTGATGGGTGAGCAAACCAACTTAATCTATCTTGTTGATCATTTAAAAGGAGTGAGTAATTGAGAATGAGGGATTTAGTTTGGCCATTTCTTCTTCTTCCCATACAAATAGGGATCTGTGAAAACTTAAGCTCCACTCACTAACTCCATTCCTCTGAGCAGCGATATTGGCCAAATAACCATCCTTTAGCAGCGATAACGAGAAGGGCCTAGGAAATCAAGACCTCAAAGAGTTGTCCCCAATCCAAGGTCATTCTAGAATAGTATACTGCGGCCATTTCTATTCTCAACTTTAAGAATATCGACCCAGAAACTGGATAGATTCCAAGGGGATTTAGCACTAGGGAACCATCTTTCATTAGAGAGGCGATATTTGCCACACAAAACTTTCTTCCAAAGAAAATCACTTTCCATGGAGAATCTCCACCACCACTTAATGAAAAGACCGTTAGTCATTCATCTCCTTAATTCTTCTAAGACCCAGGCTATCAAAGTCTTTGCCCGTTGTGACTTTCCCCCAACTTATCAAGTGAAGCTCTTTCTTGAACTCATTTACCCTTAGAGAAAACAAGCTTGAATTTTGACGATTTGCTTGGATACAACCTCAAGTATTTTAAACAAGGACATATAGTATATAGGGAAACTTTGGAATACATATTTAACAAGTGTGATCCTACCCCGAAGGGTAGATAATGCTTTTTTCCATGAAGCCAGTTTCTTTTTGAAATTCTCTATTGTTGGAGACTAGGTCTTCTCGAGCCTTAAGCTAGCTCATAGTGGAAGACCAAGATATTTTAGAGGAAATTTTTGGGAGCTACATCTTAAATGACTAGCAAAATTAGCACTACAAGAAACAAGACTATTTGTGACGTTCATAAACACCACTAAAAAAAATAAATGCCACTAATAACCTTCAGCAGCATTCACCTGCGCGCCGCTAATAATAGCCACTAATAGCAGTGTCACAAATACTATTAGCAAATTAAATGCCACTAATAAGTGTCGCTAAAGTACACCCGAACATACTAAACACCGCTAATAGTCCTTCATTAGCGGCACACGCATGAATATCGCAAATAATGGCCTATTAGCGATGCACGCATGAACACCGCTAATAATAAACTATTAGTGGCATACATTGTGCACCACAAATAGTCCATTATTAGTGGCATACAATGTGTGTGGCTTATAATGTTTTTGCATTTTTTCAAAAACCTGTAATTTTTACATTCAATTTTCACCTGTTCAAACCTAGATCAGCAATAATATAATATAATCGCATACATAACAAAAATAATATCAAATTCATGCCATAAATAAATAAAAATTTAATTACAAATACAAATTCTAAGTACAAATTCAATTTTGTGCAATAAATTAAAAATTATTACAAATATACATATTAATGTTTGAAAAAGAAGAAGGAAAACATTTTGTCACGCCCTGAATTCCAGCGAACCCGAGGCGCGAGTAACGAGACAAAAGAAAATAAAAATAATAAAGAAATAAAGACGATTAAGTATGATTACATGCATTCCGTACACTATTCTGATACATACACAAGGTCTGGTCCATTTGTTCACAACATACAAAATAAGATACAATCGCGGGCTTATGCCCTTATACAATATCAAAAGCGCCCCTTGGGCCTAACATAGTCCCTAATCAGATCATCTCCACGTCTCGTACAGCTAGGACATCATCTGAAATGTTTGCCCCACTAAAGGGGTCAGCTCAACATGTTGGTACAATATAATGCTAATGCAAGAAACAAAACTAAGGTCGTGGCATGTGCAAGTGTACAGTTATTTCTATATGGCATTCGATGTCATGATGGCAGTATATGAACAGTATACAGTATATGAGCAGTATGCGTGACACACCCATGCAACTCTATGCCACCCATGTCTCATGATACGACCCTTCCCCGCTGGCATGAGTACCGCCGACTATGTCTCGCTTCACGGTCCGAAATCCGTCAGGCTCGCAAGTACCTAATGGCCGATTTTGGGTTTTTCACCGCAGGATCCGCACCCTTATAATGCAAAGCACCAAGTGCTTAACTCACGCCATGTCCAAGGAATCACACTATGCCAATATGCTCTGATTTCATCATGTCATAATGTAATCTCAATGATGCATCTCATTCATACATAAAGCATGCTTTTAAGCACATATTTCATAATGTCAACAGTTCTCAAAACATATAATTCTCACACTACGCTAACACATGCAATATACATATAATCATCATCCACATCATCATCCAACTTTAGCAAGACAGCAGGAAGCACATAAGCAGGTGAACACTCAAGCAAACATATGAACAATCAAGGCAGCAGAACAAGTATCCCTAATCTCAGTTCTATTTCTTACTTAGCACAATATATCGTACCTGACAATCGATCTCAAACAGGGAAAGTATACTCGTAGTAAAGTGAAATCACTATAAGAACACCGAAGGTTAGGTCACCTTCTCTTTGCCTTTCCGTGTCCCTAAAATCATAACATGAGACTCAGTTCAATTGTCACTTGAATTATGCTATTCATCAAATTTTATGTCTTTATTTTATAAGTTTCTATTTTGTCAAATTAAACTCTACTATTGTGTCCGAAACGTCGAAGAAAATAGGTTTAAGCTTTCGTGGAATTCAATTCGGGTATTCTAGCTTAAAAGGGTAAAATGGTCATTTTACCCTTTACGGGTCTTCACATTTCGAGGCTTCTTTTCACAAATCGGACTCTACAGTTGAGTCCGGAATGCTCGAAATAATAAAGTTTCACTATTTGTTTACTTAATTTGGAGTTCGTTTGACTGTGTTTCAATTCAGGGGCATTTTGGTAATTTTAAAGGTTACTACGGGTCTTTTATTTTTTGGGACCCCGTCTCGTAAAATGGACCTCACCATTGGCCTCAGAATGGCCGAGACAGTCAAAATACACTAATGACTTGTCCCATTTGGACTCCGGGTTATTTTAGAGTATTTAAATAATTAAATTAATTAATTAATTTAATCAATATTTTATTAATATTTAAATCTGGTGGGGTCAAATTATAATAAGTAATAGTTGGGGGGTCAGTTCGTAAATTCTGAAAGTTCTGGGTCAAAGTTTAATTTCCAAAAGTCTAAGGGAAATTTTGTAATTTTGAAAAGCCTTATCCCATATCCGGATAACCAAACAGGGATCAGGCCAGAATAGGGATAGGATATCCCTGTTCCTGTTTCAATTTTAATTTTTCAATTTCTTAACCTTGTAACCAAACGGCCCCATTTGGTTTTTAATTTAAAACCTCAGACCGACACGTGGCAGGGGCAGTTCAGCCCCCCCCGAACCGGACCCTAACCGACCCGACCCAGCCCCGAAACAGTCCCCTTCTTCCCCCCATTTTTTTAGTGATGCACAGTAGGGTTCCGGCGCCTTCTCCGGCGCCGGCGACCTATCTCCGGCGCCGGCGACCGATCTCCGGCGAGATTTTCAAGGTTTCAAAATGTGATTCTCTCCGTTTTCTCCCAAGGATTCCATATCTAGGATCGGTTTTGGGTTCAAGTCACCGGATCTTCACGAAATAGAGGGTCAACCCCTCGGTCAAGCTTCTGGCCGACTCTTTCCCCTTCATTTTTGTGACTGCTTGATCACGGTTTTATCTCCATTCTTATTCTAACGTATTTCTGCACTCAAGGGAACTATTTTCCCAACAACCAAGCAAGGTTTTGTACATAAACTGTTAACCCAATCCCCCCATGACCGTGACCTGTAAATCCCCATTTCTCCCTCATCTCTCAACCATTTTCTTTCATTCTTTTTGCAAAATAACCCTTACAACATGCTCTTTAAGATTCTATGCATCAAATAAATTATCATGCTTTAAAAAAAATAAAATAGAACTGGGTCACTCACTTCTTTTCTGAGTTTTTCTCTCTCTAGCAGTGCACCTCTTTCACCCTCTGGTTCCAAGCTCAAATCAAGCTTCACGATCTCTTCTCCCTTCCAGAACTCTCTCTCTCTCTCTTGCTTTCTGTTTTTCTTTCCTTTCTCACCTCCCAACCGAGACCATCATATACCCTAACACATCAAGTCTCTCACGTTCCCCCGCCACCAGCCACTTTTCTTGACCCTTTTTCTCTCTGTTTTAGCCAGCCTTGTTCTTCCCCAAATGTAACTTTGCATTAAATGCAAAGCTGCCCCTATACATGCCTATATATATATATATATCACTCATCACACACACACTAAACACACACACTCAGCCGACACCTCACACACACACCCGTCTAGTTACATACACACACAGTGCACTGCTATACATCATTTTACACATCCATATACACATGCTTACCATGCATATATATCATTCTACACATACCTACACATACATACTATGCATATATATAATCCTAATGCATCAAATTTAATAATAATAATAATAATTAAAATTTTAATAACCAAGGAAAATTCATATAAATTTTTTTTTTTTTCCGGGTTATTACATCATTCCCTCCTTACAAAAATTTCGTCCCGAAATTTAAAATAACATAAAACAAAAGAAAATACATCACTGATCAAATAACTCGGGATACCTAGCACGGACCTCGGCCTCACGCTCCCAAGTAGCCTCTTCAACCCCATGATGGTTCCAATGAACCTTGACCAAAGGGATGGTCCTGCCTTGCAAAACCTGGTCCCTCGAGTCCAATATCTCCACGGGCCTCTGGTCATAGGAAGCATCCTGTCATGACCCGAGACCCCACCCTATGCGGATCTCGTGTTGTGCACCCGATCAGACGCTGCTTGTCGAACCAAGGGTCTCAACTTGCTACACAATCAGTGCTTCTAACATGCAACTACTAAAATGCGGAAGAAAATATAATTTAGTTACATGTGATATATATAATGTTTACAAAATGCGGAATATAAAATTTCTTAATACAACTGTTCATCCCCAAGACGTGGATAACATGGGAGAGCTACAAGACTATCTGTACTAAGTATTACACTTACAACTTCAAAGAAATGTCCACTGCTATCTAGCTGACTGCTACTGCTACTGTTACTACTACTGCTCCTTTACAGCTTCATTTCCTGAAAAGGGTGGTAAGTTTGGGGTGAGCTAATGAAAGCCTAATAAGTAATTCTCTTTTGCTCTGCCATGTGTACATGAATATTGAGAGCATTATCCACGAAAGAATTGGGATAAATGTTAATGTGCTAGCCAGTCAATGAATATACAACTCAATAACAATGATAGAACTCAATGATAAAGCACTGAAATCTGTCTGACTACAATCATATGCACTCAAATGAAAGCTGTGAAGTCTCATGATCATTCATAATGATATAATATGATCAAGCTATGATAATCAATAAATGATAGTGATATCAACACTGGTTGATGCACTCGGCTGGGGCCCGGCTACCCCTTGAGCTCGTATTCAGTTCCAGTTGGCTGTATAAATATCCAGTTCCCATTCGGGCTGTATGAATATTTAGTTCCGGTCGGCTGTATGAATACTGCTCTGTGTACACTGTATAATAATCTGGACCCGAAGGTCATAACTGGACCCGAAGGTCGTAAATAGCATCAGATGGAGATGTGACTGAGCACAAATCCGGCACTAATAATATATCAGGATCATGCTACCTCCACGAAGAGTATAAATGTGGAACATAACTGGTTCTAGGCGAATCTGACGTAACAATAGTTATCTGAACTACGGTTACTAGACTACTTCGAATAAACTGTTTGGCCCTCACGGCCCTAAGTACAAGTGTACAAAAGGAATCCATACACAAGGGTACAAATCATGATCGAGATATACAACAGTCAATAAATACTTTCCACAAGATAGAGCAATATCCATGTGGACTTGATGAACGTTCTGGTATATATGGAATACAACAAGTGATATATGAAAAACTGTTGACATGGCTTGGAATGTAACATAAACAGAGATCAGAGATTACTTACATTTTACTGTATCTGTCTAGTAGGTCAAACCGCCTCCTCCTTGTATCTGGGTATTCCTATGATTCAGGAAACCAATCTCAGTCTATACATATATATATGTCTAATTCAAGCTATTCATCAAATTTTATACCTCTTTACTATTTTTATCTCTTTTACTAGAATAGACTTTACTATTGAATCCGGAATATCGAACAAAGTCGATTTAGGCTTTCGTGGAATTCAATTTGGACTTCTGTACTAAAAAGGGCAAAACAGTCATTTCACACTTTTACGGGTTATTATTTCTCGGGACTTCTTTTCACAAATCGGACTTCATGGTTGAGTCCAGAATGCTTAGAATAATAAAAATTCACTATTCAATTAATTTATTTGGAGTTCATTGGACTACTTTTCGATTTAGGGATATTTTGGTAATTTTCTCTTTAAATAATTATTTAATTAAATATTATTTTATTCACTCGGGTCAATTCACAATTAACCCAAATTTCTGGGCATAATTAAAATCTCACAAGTTTCTATTTACTGCCCATAATTTTTCCAATTTCTATAAGTTCCCATGATTTTTCCCGTACGTTTTTATTTTAAGCCAATCATTGGATAGCTTCTCCTTTTCAACCAAACACCTTCCGAACTCAAATCTAAAATTTTACCCATACCGTAACAGTGTTAGGCAGTCATCTGAATGGGTGAGTTGGGTTAGATTCAACCCGGTTTGGCCCGAATAAAATTACGAAACTCAGCCTAGCGGCTGTGTTTCCTTCCTGGATTATTTTTTCTTCTTGATTCCAAATTAATCTAAAACAGTTTCTATGCTAAACAAAATCCCACAATCACAATCAATCTAATTATTCATGCTTCTAAAATCCAAGATCAAAATTTAGTATCTTACCCTGTTGTGCCTCTGTACAGCTCCTGTTCCACTCGCGGCAACACATATAAAAATGTATAATTTCTCGGCTGCACACTACCTTAATTTCTTCTAGTTTTAACACCTCAACTGCACTGGACAGGGGATAATCCACCATGACTGCTTCGGCTTCCCAATTTCATAAATTTATTTGCTCCCATTTTCTTCGGTTTCCTCAATAACCCAAACGGAAGGGAAGAGATACAGGCAGCCTTTTCTGCATCAGGTTTTGTAGCAGTTAAACTGCTGCAGGTTCTAACTCCCGGCAACCCAACCAGCCGTTCCAACCATGCGTCATCTCCACTGCTCCGGTCTATCACTAACTGCCGCTCCTACTGCTGCTACGTCATTTTCTTCCCCCTCAATCTGCTGCTTCAATAAATCCAACCCTAGGCCTTCAAGAATCCCTTCTGGACTCCCCTGGTTTGCTGCCCACAACTGCCGCAACCACCACGCACAACACCACACGGCGCGGCGCAGCACCACGCACCAAGCAGCGCTACTGCTACTGGATCGCAGCAACCACTACTGCTATTGCCATCTCCCCTTCCCTCTCTCTCAATTTTCTCACAATTTCACTCTCCGATCTATCACAGGAACCACATCAATCCCTCCAAACTTCCTCCAGCCTGATCAGCAACCTGGGAGCAACACCCTCCTTACTTTTTCCCCCAATTTGGACAACTACACACGGCCTGCTGCTACATCCCTCTCCCTGTTTTCCTTTTTCTCCACTTCATAAACCAACACACATATATATATTTTCCTACACACAAACACGTACCACACGGCACACACCGCACAGTGCAGCACACGCTGCACCTGTGTAGCGCTGCTGCTGCTGTTCCACTTGCGGCACCCAACAGCAGCTCCTGCTGCTTCTATTTTCTTTTCTAAATTTTTTCTCCTTTCTCCCTACTAAATCTGCTGCACAACTGTCTCCTTCTTCTCTCTTTTCTCTGTTTCTCTCTTTTCTTTTTCTCTTTCTTTATCCCATTGCACCGCCTCCCCTACGGCAGCCCCCCTCTTCTTCTCCTTTTTTTTTCCACTGTTCACATGAGATACTATATATATATATATATATATATATATATATATATATATACCTAGCCACCTTATTTGACCTTACTTTTCTTCTTTTTCTTTTTCCCTTTCTCTCCTATCAGTTTCATGCCTCTTCATTTCCCCATCCATTTCTCTTCTTTTCTTTTCTTTCTTTCTTCTTTTTTTATTCTTTTCTTCTCTTTTTTTTTTTTTTTATTCTTTTGTATGCTTATATATATATATAAAATAAATCCATATTTTATTTTATATATATATATATATACATAATACATATCCAATTATACTAATACCTCTATTTATATCCAATTATACTAATACCTCTATTTATATATTATCTCATATATATATATATATATTCTTGCATCTATTAAAATACATTACACACGTAGATCGAGGCATGTATTGGCCTACGTATATAAGTCTCCATACCGCTCGGGTTTATTTTGGTATTACTATTCTCGGCTCAGTTTACTCATACTTTTTCTTAATCTTGTAATTTTGTGAGATTATAACTTCGGTTAATTACCTCTGTAATCGTGCCCGTCACTGTATCTTAATTAATTTGGTGCATCTCAGGGTCTACTATATTTGGGTCTGAAGCGGTCTCGGTTTGTCTCCGATAGTCTGTTCATTGCTTGATTAAAGCTCGGTATTATTATTTGACCTTCTTGGATAAAATGAAATTATATAAATTTATTCGGAACTTATGTTCGGTTATAATGGGTATTACGCTACTCGGCTCGACTTATCTCGGTTTACGTGTACTCGATCGGATCTACCTCAGTTTCTGTGTCATATCCCGGGTCGGGATATTACACATCCCCCTAACTAAAGATCTACCCAATCTAACACATGTGAGGGGTCAGGATGGTACTTCCTCAACATAAATATATGAAAGACATCATGAACTCCTGATAGCTGCGGTGGTAATGCCAGCTTATAAGCCACCTCACCAACTCTCCCAAGAATCTCAAAGGGGTCTATAAATCATGGCGATAGCTCCCCACTGCGCCCAAACCTCCTCAAACCTTGTCGGGGGGTATCCTGAGGAACACATGGTCCTTAACCTCGAATGACAAGGGTCGCCGCCTCCTACCTGCATAACTCTTCTGGCGACTCTGGCTGGCAACAAGCGCTGCCTGATCACTTGTATCTTGTCTGTGGTCTCACGGACTATATCGGGTCCCAAAACAATTGTCTCTCCTACCCCATCCAATACACCGGTGAATTGCTAGCTACGGTTGCAGACAAACTCTACCAAAGCAAGGTGATCCTCTCAGCTACCCCTGAAGTCCATAATGCAGTCTCTAAGCATGTCCTCTAGGATCTGAATGGTACGCCCTGACTGACCATCAGTCTGGGGATGAAAGGTAGTACTAACTTAGCTGAGTCCCTAAGGCTGTCTAGGGGCTCTGCCAAAAACTGGGCAGTGAAACGTGGGTCCTTATCTAAAACAATGGATACTGGAACTCCATGTAGTCGTACAATCTCTCGACACAGTAATAAAAGATCAATGCAAAATGCATTGTAACATGTAGACGTGCAGCCTTACCTATGGATCACTCACCTCTCCCTCAGCCAGGCGATGTGGAATGCATTACCTCCTCCCATTACCATCTCCCCCGTAGGCTTCGCCTCACCGGTAGGCGTGCAGCGGCGTACAGACATCTCCACACTCCCTGCTCGGGTCTGGTGCTAATCCCATCTGTAACGACTCATTCCACATGGCACAACACATAATAAAATCCTCAAAACACATTGGCTCGTCAACGCCAATTCCTTTCAAACTCCATCCAAGCATCACGACTTACCTTAATAACTTAACACAATAAAAAGTAAAGGAAACTTCTCACTGATCACAATGATACCCCAAGGTCTCTCACACATGCTATGTCATCTAACCCAACTCAAATTAATCTATAAAATTACTTAGTGATTTATCCCAATGGCATAAATACACATCATCTGTACCACAATGTAACCTATCATCCAATATTTTCTAAGTACCCTAATTACTCACAAGATATCCACAGTACAATCTAAAAGTAAAGCTATCATCTCCCACCTTAGTCTATATATAACTGAGACTAAGTGTCATGTACTAATAAGGACTAGCCTATTCATTTCATGTACGCGTATGTCGACTAGGTATATAAATGTAAACAGTGTAGTTTATGTACTCTAATCATGAAGTTTAAGTCAATATACCAAGGTTCAGAAGAATAAAATATTAGTGATACTCTTCACCAATTTTTTCCTTACGAACATATTTCAATTTTCACACACATGTATCAACGCACACATATAAATGCGTTTTGTAAGTTTGAGCATGTGTATTTTACTAGTTTAGAGGTATGTGAACTAGTTTGGTGGTGGTTTGATGGTTTTCGGGCATTTTGGGGGGTTGAAGGACCAAAACGGGCCGTTTTCGACAATAAAGTATCTTTTTTGCATAAGTTACAAATCGGGCATCCGAATTGTGTTTTGTAAGTTTGAACACGTGTCTGTTACAATTTTAGAGGTGTGTGAACTATTCTGGTGGTGGTTTGATGGTTTTTGGGTATTTTGGATGGTTGAAAGCCCAAAACGGGCTATTTTTGACACTAAAGTCCCTTATTTTTGCATAAGTTGCAAACCGGGCATCCAAATTATTTTTTTATGTTTGATCAAGTTTATTTTACTAATTTAGAGGTGTGTGAACTATTTTTGTGGTGGTTTGATGGTTTTCAGGCATTTGGGGTGCTCGAAGGCCCAAAACGAGCCATTTTCAACACTAAAGTCCCTTACTTTTGCATAAGTTACAAATCGGGCATCCGAATTATGTTTTGTAAGTTTAAGAATGTGTATTTTACTAGTTTAGAGGTGTGTGAACTATTTTGGTAGTGGTTTGACAGTTTTCAAGCATTTTGAAAAGTCAAAGTTTCGACACTTAAGTCACTTTGTTTTGCATAAGTTGCAAATCGGGCATCCAAATTATCTTTTACATATTTTAGAATGTGTATTGTATTATTTTATGGGTGTGTGAACTGGTTTGGTGGTGGTTTGATGGTTTTCGGGCATTTTGGGTTGTCGAAGGCCCAAAATGGTCCAGTTTCGACACTTGAGTAACTTTTTTTTTTTTTCATAAGTTGCAAACCAGGCATCTGAATTATGTTTTGTAAGTTTTAAAATGTGTATTTTACTAGTTTATAGGTTTTTGAACTGTTTTGGTGGTGTTTTGATAGTTTCTGGGCATTTTGGCCTGTCGAAGGCCCAAAACGTTCCGTTTTTTGCACTTAAGTCAATTTTTTTTGCATAAGTTGTAAAATGGGCATAAGAATTGTGTTTTGTAAGTTTAGAACATGTAGTTTACTATTTTAAAGGTGTGTGAACCTTTTTGGTGGTGTTTTGATAGTTTTTAGTCATTTTGGGCAGTCGAAGACCCAAAACAGTCTGATTTCGACACTTACTCACTTTTGTTTTGCTTGAGTTACAAACTGGGCATTTGAATTGTATATTTTAAGTTTGAGCATGATTATGATACTTTAAACTGGTTTGGTGGTGGTTTGACCATTTGTGGGCATTTTGGGCAGTCGAAGGCCCAAAACGAGCCCTTTTAACACTTAAGTCACTTTTTTTCGCATAAGTAACAAACCGGGCATCCAAATTATGTTTTGTAACTTTGATCACATTAATTTTACTATTTTAGATGTTTTTAAACTAGTTTTTTGATGGTTTGATTTTTTTGGGCATTTTGGGAGGTCGAAGGCCCAAAACGGGTCGTTTTTTACACTTAGGTCACTTTTTTAGCATAAGTTGCAAACCGGGTATCTGAATTGTGTTTTGCAGGTATTAAAACGTTTATATTACTATTTTAGATGTTTTTAAATAGTTTTGGTGGTGGTTTGCTGGTTTTCAGGCATTTTGGGTTGTCAAAGGACCAAAATGGATCATTTTCGATACTAAATTCTCTTTTTTTGCATAAGTTGCAAATCGGGCATCCAAATTATATTTTTTAAGTTTGGGCATATGTATATTAATATTTTAGAGGTGTGTGAACTCATTTTGTGGGGGTTTGATGGTTTTCGAGCATTTTGGGTTGTTAAAAGCCTAAAATGGGCCATTTTCGACACTAAAGTCTCTTATTTTTGCATAAGTTGCAAAACTGAGCATATGCATTGTGTTTTGTAATTTTGAGCACATGTAATTTACTATTTTAGATGTTCGTGAACTATTTTGGTGGTGATTTAACAATTTCTGGGCATCTTGGGCGATCGATGGCCCAAAACGGGCTGTTTTTTACACTTAAGTCACTTTTTTCACATAAGTTGCAAACCGGGCCTCTGAATTATATTTTTTAAGTTTGAGATCATGTATTTTACTAGTTTAGATGTTTTTGAGCTGGTTTGGTGTTGGTTTGATAGGTTTTGGACATTTTGGGTGGTCAAAGGCCTAAAACAGGCCATTTCCGACACTAAAGTCCCTTATTTTTGCATAGGTTGCAAACCGAGCATCCAAATTGTATTTTGTAAGTTTTGAGCATATTTATTTTACTAGTTTAGAGGTGTGCAAACTGGTTTGGTGGTGGTTTGACCATTTTTGAGAATTTTGGGCGATCGAAGGACCATAACATGCCATTTTTGACACTTAAGTCCTTTTTTTTATACAAAAATTGTAGTAGAGTTATTTACTAGTTCTAAAAAATGATACAGCTTTTAAACTTACCAAGATTGAGAAGTTCTGCCTTGCTGCCTTTGTAGTGTTTGCCCATCTTCTCAAGATGGGACAACCACTACTCCAACTCTATGTGCAGCACTCTGAGGCCTCAACCTTCTATATGGCTGTCTGGACTCTCGTATCGCTGTCCACAGAATATGATGTCAATGTAGGCCAAATAACGGCCCTTAGACCGCGCACCCATCCATGTCACGACCCAAAACCCACCTTGTGCAGATCAAGGGCAGCAATCGGGGGCGCGGCCCGCTAGCCATCCCCCGATATATACTAATTAAGGATCATTAATGCATGCCATCACATTAATTAATGAAGTACCATCATCATAATATGGTTATACAAGCCATGATAAAAGTGAATGTTTAATTACAGATCCTTAAAACAAAAAGTCATACCCAGGACGTGGACTCATGGGAGAGAAAAGATTACATCACACTTAGTCTAATTACAAATACATCAAAAGAATCCACCATTACATGCAAGGATAGGCCTGTAAGAAAAATATAACGCCTACTCACGGTGAACACCCTACAGTTCTTCTGTCGTGTCCTTCCCTGAAAAAACATGATATATTTTTGGAGTGAGCTAACTTAGCTCAATAAGTAAATTCTCTCGCTCTACCATGGGTCAAGGTTAGTTTAAATAGAAGAATGCAAACAAATGCCAAGCAAAGGATATAACAAAATAGCCAGTCACCAAGAAAGTGAGTCACTAAGAATAACCCGTGGGTCCAAAAAGGCACATCCCAAAACAGTTTGAAAAACACAATGTAAACAGTTTAGCAAGTCAATAATAGAGATTTAGCATATACAACAATTAGCTACTAAAAATCACAAGATATCAAATCAAGTCTAATGATAGGCTTGAAAATTGTATCCATAATCGAATAATGCATCATCGATCAAATAAAAGATATATGATACTAATAACTGAGTCTAATAGATGCTAACAACAAATAGGGCTCGACTACCCCCAAATAGCACTTATTCAGGTTTACCCCTCATCTGGGTTCCTGAATAACACTAAGAGCTCTTATTAAATATCATATCCTTCATGGACTAAATGTTAGGTATCATTCCCAATCACCGACCCGTAGGTCCAAATCAGCATCTATAGAATTGGGATGGGCATTTTGATAGACACAACTCCCGACACTCATAATAATATCATAAATCAGAGGAGTTCCACAAGAAATGTACATCTATGTGCAATATCAAATTCTCAGTCATGAGAAACATAGCAGTTTTCCAATGTCCAAATTAAGGGTTACAGAAATGTGCAAGCAATCACATCAAGATATTAGCAAATGAAATCTCCACATATCCACAAGGAAGTACAAGTATCAAATTATGGAATCAAATAACTGTCAGGTGTGTATAAAAGTACAAATTGGCAGTATCCAAAAAACATAACTGTGACATAGCTAAGGAGTACCACATATTAGAGTTTGGATTTACTTACCTCAAAAATGGTTTCTCCTCCTTTTAAGAGAATTCAAACCTCTTTCCCCTTTCCCTTCGATGATCCTATTAATCAAGAAACATTATTTAGTTCAATTTTATGTATGGACTTAATATGATTTTATTGATGGGTCTGTTAAATGTAACACCCCGACCCGAGTTAGGTGGTGCCAACCCGAGTCAGGTGGTGCCGACCCGAGCTGAGCAAGGTCATGACATGTAACTTCAAATCAAACACTAATTTATTATTTAAATAAAGTATGATGTACAGTTTAATGATAGACAATTTCGAGTACCCGAGGCCTACCGTACTAAAAGCCGGAGAATTATGAGAAAAATGCATGTGATTTATCATGTTATAAATTTAGGAAATAATTAAATAATAAAAGAAATGAAAGTGGAGAGCATGTGATAATAAAAATAATGTAATAATGTAATAACAAAAATAATAAAATAAAATAAAATAATGAGATGAAAGAAATGAAAATATATAAGTGGGTAAACATGTGATAATAAAATAAAATAAAAGAATAAAAGAAAAGAAAATGATGAAATAATAAAAGAAATAAAATGAAATAAAAGAAATGAAAAGAAAGGAAGCGGTGAAAGAGAATTGTAGAATTGGTGGAAATTACTAGACGTGGAAAAAAGGAAGAAGTGTGTAGAAGTCGGTACAAAAAAAAAAAAGGAAAGAGGGCTGAAAGTTCTGGAGAGATAAAAAGGTGGCAACACATGTGAGATATTTAGAGAGAGACTTCATGAAGCTTCTCTGGAAAATTCGAACCGACCTCACATCTAATATATATATATATATATATATATATAGATAGATAGATAGATCTCTTAGTCTAGAAAAATTTGGAAAGTAACCTCTAAACAAACCACTACTGAAATAAGAAAAGAGAGACAGAAATGGAGAGACGACGGAGCGTGAGAAGAAGAAAAACAGGAAGAAGAAGAAGGAGAAAATTCTGAAGGTCGGCAAAATAGGTAACAAAATTAAATTTTGTTGCTTTAATTTTACTCTGTACTATTATAAATTTAGTTTTGAGTTGTAGGAATCAATAACATTCAAGAAAAACTAAGAAAAAATAATCTGTCAAAAACAAGAAATTATCAAAGGGAATAGAAGCTGGAAGAAGGAAAAACGACTAGAACATGTATCAATTTAAATTTAATGGCTTGCATTTGTATTGGAGAATTTTGTGGATAAATTTTAAACCATTATGAACCAAAATTCGTACGAAAAATCTAAGAAAATCAGTTCTGCAACACGGCTGAAAATGAGGAAAATTTGAAGTTAGATTAAACTTAGTTTTGAGCTTGGAAATAAGTGAAAAAAAGAAGAAGAAGAAGAAGAAAGTAATCAGGGATCCAAAATTTGGCAAAATAAATAATAATGATACCGAGCTTGGCTTTATGCCAACTTTATCAATATTTTATAATGTATATAAACATATGTTACAAGCAGGAAAAAGAAAACAGCAGAAGCTGCTAGAAAATAACCATGTGAGGCCATAATATATATATAGAAAGGAAAGGTAGCCAAAAGGTTTGACCAATAGGCATAGATAAGCAAGCTGGAAACTTCCAGCTTAAGGATAGGCAACCGACATAGTGGAAGTCTATAGAATTCTTGACTCCTCTGTATCTAGATATATATAACTCTATATCTGTGGAAAAATCAGTAAAATAACTCATTCCTGAGACTGAGAGAGAGAGTGAGTAAGAGAGAAAACAAAAGCTCAATCAAATAGAAGCCAAACATTTAGACAAAGGTACAAGAGAAACGGAAGAAGAGATGGATGTGTGAGAAATGGCTACACCAGAATGAGAAAAATAGAAACTGAAGCAAGAGCCACCATGAATGGAGCAGAAGGGGAGTTTCAGAAAGTCTGGCATGAGATTAAGGTAAATGCTTAACTCCCTCCTTATGTACAGTTCAGACCATTAGGAATTAAAAGAAGAAAAATTGGAAGAAACATGAATGAACTGTCTGTGTAAATGTACGGCAGAAATTAGAAAAATTAAATTTAAACTAAACTTGAATTGATGAATGGAAGCAACCAAGAAATCATTCAACGAATCCAAAACAGTTGAAATCATACAAAATGGTCAAGAAATGACCAAGTTAGGATAAAGATAAAAATAAAAATAAAAATAAAAATAAAATAATAATAATAATAATAAATAAAATACAGTCACCGGTGCATGGCCGGAATAACTCACTGGGTGTGGGAAAATTGTAGGATTTCAGGTTCAAAATAAGTTCCAAAAGACTTGAGAATTTATATACAAGACCTAGTAATATAAACTATAAAATGACGAATGCATCTTTAAGACTTAATGAGCTTACTCGAAGTATAAAGATAAAACGAGTATTAATTCAATGTGTTACATATTTTAATCCATGATTATAGGAGCATTCGAATGACGGAAATAAGAAAGAGAGCTATGGAAAAGCTATGGTGATAACCAGATAAAATGAAATGTTAAGAACTCAAGGTAAGTAATATCCGACCTCTGCATGTAGTACATTCCTAGCCATGTCACAGTTCTTTCTATATGCATTTGTACTCCTATTTGTGATATCAGATTCTTATGATTCCACACATGTGATATTTCCCATCAGTGAATTAGTTCAGCTATAATGTTATATCTTGCTCTTGAGTTTCATATTCATTATTGATGCTATATCTTGATCATGAGTCCCAATCCATGACACACGTTGTTGAGAATTTCAGGAGGATGGCGGTACGTCCGCGCTCAATACACTTGGGCCAAAAGGGGCCAGATGTTGAGAATTTCAGGAGGATGGCGGTACGTCCGCGCTCCAATAGACTTGGGCAAAAAGGGGCCAGATGTTGAGAATTTCAGGAGGATGGTGGTACATCCGCGCTCCAATAGATTCACCAGTTATGTCATCACCATTTTTATTGAGATTCATTGTATGATCAAGCTGTTGCACAGTTTCTTTGAGTACATTCTATGATCATGTTTCCGACAGCTTCGATTATTGCATATGATATGATCCTTCAGACTTGATATTCATGATTATCAATTATATCCCTGATCATTGATATCTATTGATGAGCTATAATTGTTACATGATATTGACTGGCTATCATGTCCATTGTCACTCTGTTCCTTTCAGATCTTGTACACATGCAGAGTAAGGGACTTACTTACTGAGCTTGTGTAGCTCACTCCTTTTTATATAAATTTTTCAGGGAATGATAAAGAGGACGGACAATAGGAGACTACGACTAAGGATTGGACAATTTGACAAAGCAAAGGTAATAGTAGTACAGTCTTGTAGCACTCCCGTGTAATCACATCCTGGGGATGAGGTGATGATTAGAAAATTTTCAAACCTCACTTTTATATTAGCAGACTTTTTATTGTATTGTCTTCCGCTGTGTTACATGTTAGTTGCACTAAAAAGAGTGCAACAGGATGATCAGGTCCGATTCGATAAAAGGGCCGGGTCGGATGGTCGCGATCCGTTGATCCGCAGAGGGTGGGTTGCGGGTCGTGACACTTTTGGTCCTATAGGTTGTGTTTTAAGTTTATGGACTTATAAAATTTAGATTATATCTTTAATTGATTCTTTTATACTTTTTTGGTAGTTCGTTATACCTCTAAGAGTGTCCTAAAAATGGTCAATTTTACACATCAGTATTTTAGGTATCTTATTTACCAAAACGGACTCCATCGTTGAGTCCAAAACGTCAAAAAACCTAAGGGTAAGTACCTTTATACTTTTTGGAGGTCATTTGGTAGCTTCATTTAGCCTTTGAGACTTTTTTAGAATTAGTCGAGTTTGTCCATTTATATATTTAAGAAATTAATTTTCCCGAGCGGGGCCCACCATTAGGTCCAAAATGTCAAAAAAACATAAGTTTGTTCTTTACAAATCTCGGTTTGGATTTATCTAGCTCATTTTATGATAACGTGAAGTATTTCTCACTTAATAAGGGCGTTTTAATCATTTTACTTATGTTCAGAGGTATTTTGTAATTTCCCTTAAACTCAAGGTTATTATTGTAATTTCCCGACCCGACCCGACTCGAAAGTCCGACTCGTATTGGTCATCATCCCCATCGTGAGGGTCACTATAAACCTAATTTCTGAAATCTTAATCTCCTATTTTGTGGATTTGTAAGCGTCAATTTCCTCTATTTTCAATTCATATGCTTTTTTGGGACATTAGGGAACAGTTTGGCATTTTTTTATGGGTTGTCTCAATCCTAAAAGCTCTGTCGATCTTCAATGGCTGTGTACTTTCAGAGCTCCATTAGAGCTCGTTTCTCAGCCGTTTTAACTTCTGTTTTTTTCATGATGCTCATCGCAACATGGGTTTTTGTTCCTCGTTCTAAAAATAAAGGTTAAGAGTTGTTTGTGGCATTCATCTTTAAGGTCAAAACCTGCAACTCAGGTTTTAGGGTCCTTCCTTTGGGTCTTTTGGTCGCGTTGTGGTGGGTTTGTGGTTACTTTGAGGTCTAGTTTGAGCTCCAAGTAACAAAAATGGGTTTGGTGGGGTTTGATTCAAACCTATTCCTTCGGTGGTCCATCAATGGCAACCCACGACTTTTTGTAGGTTAAACTATTCCATTTCACCTTTATTTTCTATTATTACACATTATAATCACATGCATGCATATCAGCTTCATCCAACAACACAAAAGAATGATATATACTTCCTTTTTCTTAAAGAGAGAAGTTTAGTTTTTGAGGTTTTTACCTTCATTAGTGGATCTTCTTCCTTTCTTGCTTGGTTCTGATCCTTCTAGGGTTCTTTTTGAGGGGTCTTAGGGTTGCATGCAGCTCTCTCCTTACCTCTTCTTCCTTCTTCTTCTCTTATTTTCTTATTCTTCCCTCCCACTCTCTCTAGCCGACTGTCACACACATATGCACACAGACTCAGTTATGACATCCTAGACATAAACACATAGCACATTCATTGCATATATGTGTGTGTGTGTGTATATATATATATATATCAGATTGTGCATATATTTTAATTTGAGGAGAGAGTGGCCCAATTAGGTGTTGACACCTTAGCTTTTGAGCATGCAAATTTGGGCTTAACATGGGTTATGTATATATCTTGTGGCATATATAGCAAAAAAGTGTTGTGGCCAAGTTAGCTATTCTTTTTGGGCATAAGATTCTCCCCATTTTTGGTCTTGGGTTCAAGACTTTGGGCCAACACTTTTGGCCTTCTTTTCTCCATTTTTTCTCTACTTATGCCTCGTTTGGCATTTTTGGTGTGTTTCTTGAATTTTTGAGGTTGTGTTTCAATTGTCCTAAAATTTCTTGATATTCTTGCAATGTTTTGATTGTTGTATGCTTCATGTAATATTCTGACCCGGGATGTCGGGTCATATGACACGCATTACGAGGTAATGAAAAAATTGTGTAAAGGTTTTTATACTTAAGAGAAAAATTAATTAATTAAATAATTAATTAATTTAAAATATGAGAATATATTTAATTATTAAAATTAAATTCAAATAAACACACATATACACACATTATGGTGTATTGTGTGTGTATGTTATCAAGTGTATATAAATATGTATATCTATATCTATATATACATGTACACAAGAAAATATATATATGCTTAAAGTGTGAACAGTGCAGTGTGTGAGTGTGTGTCGGCTATACATGTGTGTGTGTGTCTTGGTGTTGGTGTGAGAACATATATAATATACATATATACATACATAGAGACAAGGAGGTATGGTTGGAAGTGAGGGGAGGTAAGGCTTGATTTGAAAGAGGAATGGGAGAAGGGATGGCCCAAAATCTGGGAGGTATGGCTGTTGATTGTGATGGGGTATGGGAGTGAGACAAATATACATATATACATATATGATATATATACAAACCCATGACACACGGACAGAAAGAGAGGGAAAGAGAGAGAGAGAACTCGGAAGAGGAGAAAGGAGAATCAGGGCAAAGGGAAGGGAGAAAACAATGAGAAAAGGTAAGAAATATTCAAAATTTTAATTTTTCTCTCTCTAGAATTATGAAGTATTAGGAACTGTTTCTAAGTTGTATATAAACATATGATGCTTAATATACGTTTAGAAGTGTGTTAAGCATGATTTTTGGTCTTGAAAACAACTCAAAAAAACCAAACCCAGAAGCTACGCCATTGAAGACCTTGCTCATAGCAGGTCTGAACCAACTTCTCCTAAACCATTTTTGGTGTATCAAGGCTTCAAGTAGGTCTCACAAGCATCCTAAAAACACCTACCCGCGATCGAAAATCAACAGAAACGAACCCTATATAATGAGTTGCAGGTTACGGGTTTGAAACCCAATACCTTAAACTTAATGTTAAACCTACCTTTATGAATGAAATATGAAACCCCATGAAGAGGGGATCACAACAGAACAAGTCTCGCGAGATTTAACTCAGAAATGACCATTTACGATCGAATTACAGTTCAGGTTATCAAAGAAAAAATTGAAACAAGGAGTTCAATTTGAACTCTCAAATGAATGCCAAATTGATTGATGATGTTCTAGAAGTAAATTAAGACCAAAACAGGGAGGAATCATTGAGTAAAAACGCACGAAATGGAAAGGGAATGAAACTTGCAAATTAGGGCAACGTAGGGGTTAAATGGGGAAGATGACGATGAGTTAACTCGTTTTAAAATAATCGAGTTGACTCAGACACGTGGCAGCATCTGAGCTTGCTATTAAATAAATGAAACGGCAACGTTTTAAATGTTTTAAACGCTAGGGTTGACGTCATCATGACGTCAGCCACATTTAAATAAAACCACTGAACCGGTTGGTTTACAACCAGACCGGACCGGTTCATTTTGAATTGGACTGAACCTTTTGGTTTTCTAATTTATTTAAAACTAAATAAACCAAATCTTTTGTTATTTACAGTTTGACCCTAGAATTTCTAAGGAATTCCAGTGTGGCCCAACTGGGGGAAAATTTATGCAATTAAGCCCCTGGAAAAATGATTAAATAATTAATTTAATTATTTAATAAATAAAGCAAAATTACTATTTTGCCCCTGAGTCATATATGAAGCAAATGAAGTCCAAATTAAACATATGAATAGTGTATCCTTACTATTTTAGATATTCTGAGACTAATGGTAGGGTCCGTTTTGCGAGACGGGGCTCCAAAAAATAAAGACGCGTAAAGGGATAAAAGACCAAAATACCCCTTGTCCAAAATTAACAAGTTATTAGTGTATTCTTACTATCTCAGACCTTCTGAGTTCAATGATGAGGTCCACGACATGAGATGAGGTCGCAAAAAATTGGAGACCCGTAAAAATGCTAAAATGACCAAATTACCCCTATTACCTCAAAAGTCAAATTAAAATCAAGGAAGGTTTAAATTGACTTTCTTTGATGTCTCGGACTCAATAATGGAGTCCAAATTACGAAACGAAGTACGAAAAGAAATATGACACGTAAAACGATAAAAGAACCTTTTGCCCTTTTACATACAAAAGTTCAAATTAAATTCTAGGAAAGCCTAAACCGACTTTCTTCGACTCTCCGGACTCAATGGTAGAGTTTATTTGACCAAAAGAGATGTCAAAAATAAAGAGACATAAAATTTGTTGAATAGCATCTGTTAGATGACTATAAATTAAAGTAATGTCAAAGTACTAATCTAAGGCGTATACGAGGAAATAAATTACGAAAATACACGACACGTAAATATGTGAAGTAAATAAATTTAAATTAAAGTTAATGGAGCTACCAGAAGAGTATAAATTCAAATGAATTTAATTCTAACACATTAAATTGTATCATAGGTTAAGAGTACGAGTTAAGTTAAGTACATATGAATTATGAGATCATTTTAGGATCTAATACAATTTGAGCATAAGTTAAGGAATATCGAGATGATATTACAATGAATGTGAAGTTGATGAGATGTTTATGAATTGCTCTTAGGAACTACAAGGAAAGTGGGAAAGCGCATTATTAGCACTAACCCTAAAGGACCAAGGTGAGTAACCCTGTATTTGAAGTGGAGATTTAACTCCATGGATTTGAAAAGGTTTTAAGTTCAAAAGATACGAAGCATTTAAGTTTCAAATTTAGTATATTACATGATCTCAGTTTTAAATTAATTATGTTCTTACAAACCCAATTGTGACATGCTTAGTAAATGTTTTCCTTACAGTTTTCTCATAAATGTGTTTCCAGCATGTCTAAATTAAAATATAAATCTTGTTGAATATTCTGAGTTTGCCTATTTTAAGTATACGAATGTTTATCACGAAGTTATGAATGTTATGTTTTAAAGTACTCACGAGAAACATCTATTTGACATACTCATATGTTAAATATATTTGAAATGCAAGATAAATAATAAGCACATAGGTAGTATTGTGGGTTGTATGGAACTCAACGGACCTATCATGTGCAATAAGCACATAGGTAGTGTTGTGGGTTGTACGGAACTCAACGGACCTATCATGTGCATCATCACATAGGTAGTGAGTAGGGTTGTACGGAACCCAGCGGATCTATCATGTGAAATGCCCGGTAGCAGGATCTAATCCCCCAAGCAAATAAGATATCTCCACTTAAATGTAAAATGGGAGTCTGGTTCGAAACGGATTCCACTAATGAAAGAGATAAGATGACAAATGAGTTTGAAAATGGAAGCAGGTTTTACCCTCATTTTCAATATGCATATGTTTTGAGCTTTATATACTCTATTTAAGAAATACATGTTATGTTATATGTTTTGAAGTTTATATGAAGAATTATATGTTAGCTTGAATACTTTTAAATGTTTCAAAGCTATCTGTTTTATGAAATGCATATGTTTTGAGTTATATACTCTATTTGACGAAGTACGAGTTTAGTTTGAATACTTTAAATGTTTCGAAGCTATCTATTTTAAGAAATGCATATGTTCTATATTCAAGTATACGAGCAATTGGCAGTGAATGTTTTACAAACTCTTACGTACTAAAAATCACTACTAATTGAAACCCCATGACGAATATTGGAATTGCTCACAAGCTTAGATTAGCTTACCCAGACTTTATTTGGATCCCCCTTTCAGGTGATTGACAATAGGGCTGATTGGAAGACGATGAGGATGAGCCTAACTATTTTTGGAAGGGATACCTAAGTAGTTCTTTTGATAAGTATCATGAACTTAAGTTGTCACCTTTATTTTAGTAAGGTAGTGAACTGTTATGTATTAAGCCCCAAGGGGTCGTTGAACATGTATCTATTATAAAAGTCTTTAAGTTTTTAGCTATGCTCTGAATGTATGATCATGTGTACCATTATGAATAGCGGCAGTATCGGACGAATGTGCAAATTTTAAAATGAGAAAAGAAAAGAAAAAGTTTTCACGCTTTCGCAACCACATGGGGCACATCTATTTGATACCGCTGCAGATGCGAGCCTTGTCCCAAGGCCTCCGGTTCTTGGGGCGGCGGTCGCGACTCAAGATCCACACAGGGTGGGTTTCGGGTCATGACACTTCACCTACACATCATTTATTTTACTTTTAACACGTTACATCGTGTTTTGTTTATACCAAAAATATATAATATTTATCAAGAAATTCTTGGTTAAATTCGTTTTGTTTGCGTATTATGCTAATTTTTTTCAATTGCACTTCGTGCACTAATTTTCATATTTACGGGCTACCAATTCCAATTTAAGGTGCCTAGAATTAATATGTAATTTATTTCATAAGAACCGGCATTAACGTAAATTACTTTGTCTAATTGGGTCGGGATATTACAATCCACGCCTCTGACCCAAAATAGCCTCGCGTATTTGGTCATCGTCATTGGGGTCTCTCCCTCGGGGGTCGGTTACGCACGCCTCTAGACCATCTCCTTCCACAAAATGATAAATGTCATGTTATATATATTATAAATTTTTAAAAAATCTAAATTTATTAATAGTGGTATGTAAACCATAAAAACTTACGTATAACGTTGCAACTTTAGGTCCACCCAACTCTTCTCTGGGTTGAAATGCATCCTATGCTAAAGATCAATAAGGTTGGTCAATGCATCAGTGTCCAGGTCGTGCTGCAATAATAATAACAGTATTAAGTTAGATATAGAAAAGTCGTATTTCGATTATAAAAAAAATAAGCAATTATAATTACCATATCGTGCATATGATGTACAAATGAACGTGAACCACCGTAGTGATTCACGATCTGCTTTGTCCTATTCTCTGCATTTCTTGCACTAACCACATCTACATTAAATTTAACATTGGTAATATATATGTAATAATTTTTTCTAAAACTATTAATTGTGTTATTGGATTAGCTTGAATTCGTCACTATCCTAGTGGTTAGAAAGGCAAACCCAGGCCTCCTACGACACCCTTTTGTAAGGCTTCTTGTGGGGGGTCTCTATCTGCATCTATCTCCTTCCTATAATGCACGTGTAGCTTGTGGCGGTAATCTCTAAAAGGAACCCAAAAGTAGCAGTCCATCGCCTTTCGCACGTGCGTTAGATGTAAGTCAATATCAAATTTTTCCTGCAAAATTATTTCACATTAAAATTAGAGTATAGATTCATTACATATGTAAATAATAAATGGAATGAAATAATAAAATACATATTAAAATGTGATCATGGAGTTGTTGTCGTTGCTCCTTAATGATGTCATGCTAGTCGCTAACATGAAGTGGCGCACGAAATCGAAAAATGATGTCGATCTCAGTTGTCACGCCCCGAATTCCAGCGAACCCGAGGCGCGAGTAACGAGACAAAGGAAAATAAAATAATAAAGAAATAAAAGATAATAATAACATTCTCATACATTCTGTACACTGTTCTGATATATACATAGGTCTGGTCCACTTGCTTACAACATGTAAAATGAAATAAGGTCTTGGGCTTATGCCCTTATACAATATCAAAAACAAACGCCCCTCGGGCCTAACACAGCCCCTAGTCAGATCATCTCCACGTCTCGTACTGCTGGGACATCATCTGAAATGTTGCCCCACTAAAGGGGTCAGCTCAAAATGCTGGTACAATATAATGCTAATACAAGAAACAAAACCAAGGTCGTGGCATGTGCAAGTGTACAGTTATTTCTATATGGCATTCGATATCATGATGACAGGATATGAACAATGTATAGTATATAAGCAGTATGCGTGACACACCCATGTAACTCTATGCCCACCCATGTCTCATGATACGGTCCTTCCCCGTCGGCATGAGTACCTTGTATGTCTCGCTTCACGGTCCGGAATCCGTCAGGCTGGCAAGTACCTATTGGCCGATTTTGAGTTTTTCACCACAGGATCTGCACCCTCATAATGCAAAGCACCAAGTGCTTACCCACGCCATGTCCAAAGAATTACGCTATGCCAATATGCTCTGATCTCATCATGTCACAATGCAATCTCAATGATGCATCTCATTCATACATAAAGCATGCCTTCAAGTACACAATTCATAATATCAACAGTTCTTTAAAGCATATAATTCACCCACTACACTAACACATGCGATATACCCATAATCATCATACAACTTAACAAGATAGCACGTAGCACATAAGCATGTGAACACTCAAGCAAACATGTGAACAATCAATGCAGCAAAGCAAGTATTCCTAATCTCAATTCTATTTCTTACTTAGCACAATATATCGTACCTGGTAATCGATCTCAAACCGGAAAAGTATACTCGTAGTAAAGTGGAACCACCGTAAGAATACCGAAGGTCAGGTCACCTTCTCTTTGCCTTTCCGTGTCCCTAAAATTCATAACACGAAACTCAGTTTAATTGTCACTTGAATTATGTTATTCATCAAATTTTATGTCTTTAATTCATAAGTTTTTATTTTACTAAATTAGACTCTACCATTGAGTCCGGAGCGTCGAAGAAAATAAGTTTAGGCTTTCGTAGAATTCAATTCGGACACCTGGGTTCAAAAGGGCAAAACAATCATTTTGCACTTTACACGTGTCCTTACATTTCGTGACCTCTTTTCACAAATCGGACTCTACGGTTGAGTCCGGAATGTTCGAGATAATAAAGTTTCATTATTTGTTTACCTAATTCGGAGTTCGTTTGACTGTACTTTAATTCAAGGGCATTTTGGTAATTTTACATGTCACTACGGGTCTTTTATTTTTTGGGACCCCGTCTCGTAAAACGGAACTCGCCATTGGCCTCAGAATGGCCGAGATAGTCAAAATACACTAATGACTTGTCCCATTTGGACTCCGGGATATTTTTGAATATTTAAATAATTAAATTAATTTAATTAATTAATTAATTAATAATTTATTAATATTTTATTCAGGAGGGTCAAATCAGAGTTATCAAAAGTTGGGGGGTCAATTTATAATTTTCGTAAGTCTTGGGTTAATTTTCAATTATCAAAAGTTCAGGGGTAGAATTGTAATTTGAAAGCTTTTATTCCATATTCGGATAACCAAACAAGGGATAGGGTTAAAACTGGGATAGGGTATCCCGATTCCCATTCCAATTTAAATTTCAATTTCTTAATCCGGTTGCCAAACAGCCCCAATTAGGTTTTTAATTTAAAACCTCCGTGCGACACGTGGCAGGGGCGATTCACACCCGCCCGAACCGGACCTGGACCCGGACAGACCCCCCCTTCTTCCCCGACTTTTCGGCGACGCACAGTAGGGTTCCGGCGCCTTCTCCGGCGCCGGCGACCCATCTCCGGCGACATTTTCAACTTTTCAAAATGTGATTTTCTAGGGTTTTTCGCATAGGTTCCATATTCAACCTCCATTTCCCTCCAAAACTTACCCATCTCCACGAAATAGAGGGTCAAACCCTCGGTCAGCTCTCCGGCCGAACCTTCCCCTTCCATTTTTGTTACAGTTTGGTCACGGTTTTTCTCCCATTTTTATCCTAAATGATTTCTGCACTTCACCCCTTGAATTTCCCATCCTTTAAGCTAAGTTTTTCACATAAAATATCAAGACCCAACTCACACGACCGAGACCTGCAACCTAGGTTTTCTCCCTAGTTTCTCAACCATTTCCCTTCATTCTTTTTGCAAAACAATCCTCACAACATACACTTTAAAACCCTATGCATCAAATAAATTATCATGCCAAAAAAAAAATAAAACAGAAGGGGTGCACTCATGGATTTTCTGAGCTTTCTCTCTCTAGCCGTGCCTTCTTTCACCCTCTTGCTCCGAGCCCAAACCAAGCTTCAAACCCTCTCTCAGAGCTCCATTTTCTCTTCCTCTTTTCTGTTTCTTTCCTTCTCTTTTCTCTTCTTCCCACCCGAGACCACCTTATGCATCACACTCAATCTCACACGTCTCTCTTCCTCTGACCTCTATCACTCTATATCAGCCACCTTCCTTCCCCCAAAATGCAGCTTTGCATTTAATGCAAAGCTGCTCTACTCTAGCATATATATATATATATATATATATATATAGCTCACTTCTCTCACACACTAGACACACACCAAACACACACACCCAGCCGACACTACACCTCACACACTCTGCCAAATGCATCCTCCCACACATCCATATACACATGCCCATATACATGCACACATTATACAATTTAATTAAATATATATATATATATATATATATGTATACATCCATGTATATATATATATCATGCACATCATATACATACTTCCATCCATCATAATAATAATAATAATAATAGCAAAAATTTTAAATTAACCAAGAATAATAAAAAAAAAAATTTTCATGTCATAACATCCTTCCCTCCTTACAAAAATTTCGTCCCGAAATTTAAAATAACATAAAGCAAAAGAAAATACATCACTAATCAAACAACTCGGGGTATCTAGCACGGACCTCGGCCTCACGCTCCCAAGTAGCCTCCTCGACTCCATGATGGTTCCAACGAACCTTGACCAAAGGGATGGTCCTGCCCCGCAGAACCTGGTCCCTCGAGTCCAATATCTCCACGGGTCTCTGGTCATAGGAAGCGTCCCCCTCCAACTGGAGATCTACCCAATCTAATACATGTGAGGGGTCGGGATGGTACTTCCTCAGCATCGATACATGGAAGACGTCGTGAACCCCAGATAGCTGTGGTGGCAAGGCCAGCTTATAAGCCACCTCACCAACTCTCCCAAGAATCTCAAAGGGGCCAATAAATCGTGGCGACAGCTTCCCACCACGTCCAAATCTCCTCAAGCTCCGTCTGGGAGACACCTTGAGGAACACATGGTCCCCCACCTCAAATGCCAAGGGTCGCCGCCTCCTATCAGCATAGCTCCTCTGGCGACTCTGGGCCGTCAACAAGCGCTGGCTGATCACCTGTATCTTGTCCGTGGTCTCACGAACTATATCGGGTCCCAAGGCAGCTGTCTCACCTACCTCAGTCCAACATACTAGGGAACGGCATGGCCTACCATACAACGCCTCAAATGGTGCCATCTCTATACTGGACTGATAGCTGTTGTTGTAGGCAAACTCGACTAAGGCAAGGTGATCCTCCCAGCTACCCCTGAAATCCATGACACAAGTCCTAAGCATGTCCTCAAGGATCTGAATGGTGCGCTCTGACTGGCCATCTGTCTGGGGGTGAAAGGCAGTACTAAACTGGAGCTGTGTCCCTAAGGCTGTCTGGAGACTCTGCCAAAACCGGGCAGTGAAGCGCGGGTCCCTATCTGAAACAATGGATACCGGCACCCCATGTAGTCGTACAATCTCTCGAATATACAATCTACTGAGGGTATCTGATGAATCAGTCACTCTGATCGGCAAAAAGTGAGCAGACTTCGTCAGTCTGTCCACGACAACCCAAACTGCATCATGGCCTCTCGGTGACCTCGGAAGACCCATCACGAAATCCATAGTCACGTGCTCCCACTTCCACTCGGCCACTGGCAACGGCTGTAACAATCCCCCAGGTCTCTGGTGCTCAGCCTTCACCTGCTGGCACGTGAGACATCTCGACACGAACTGCGCCACATCTCTCTTCATGCCCGCCCACCAATACTGACGGCGCAGATCGTGATACATCTTAGTGCCCCCTGGGTGCACTGCCAGACGTGAGTGGTGGAAATCTCTAAGGACCTCAGCTCTAAGAGACTCTGGGACAAAAACTCTACCCGAATACCTCAGACTAAGGTCAGAATGTACCGTCCATCCCGCAAATCCCTCGGGACTAGCAATCCGTACTCTGATCTGATCTGCCTCAACATCCACTAGCTGTGCCTCTATCACTCTAGTCAGAAGGGTGGGTTGTGCACACAAGCTGAACAGAGTGGCCTGTCCCTCAAACTCAGCAATATCCAGATCAAACTCGCCAATATCCCCCATCATCTCCCACTCCCTGATGGCAATACTGGCAACCGTACCCCTCGATCTCCTGCTGAGTGCGTCAGCCACCACATTGGCTCTCCCTGGGTGGTACTGAAGGTCAAAATCATAATCCTCCATGTACTCCATCCACCTCCTCTACCTCAGGTTCAGGTCCTTCTGCGTGAAGATATACCTGAGGCTCTTATGGTCAGAGAATACCTCGAATCTCTCCCCGTACAAGTAGTGTCGCCAACTCTTCAGTGCAAAGATGACGGCAGCTAACTCTAAGTCATGTGTGGGGTAGTTCCGCTCGTGGTTCTTCAACTGACGAGAACCGTAGGCTACCACTCTGTCATCCTGCATCAATACACACCCTAATCCCTCTCGGGATGCATCACAGTACACAGCGTAGCCCACTCCCCTCTCAGGTATGATCAAAACAGGCGCTGAAGTCAATCTCCCCTTCAGCTCCTGAAAAGACTGTTCACAGTCCTCCGTCCATAAGAATCTGGCGCCCTTGCGCGTCAGACGAGTCATCGGCGCGGCAAGACGGGAGAAACCCTCCACAAACCGTCGATAGTATCCGGCCAACCCCAGAAAACTCCGAATCTCGAATACACTGCTCGGCCTCTCCCAGCTCATGACCGCCTCAATCTTGGAGGGATCCACAGATACCCCTCCACTGGATACTACATGCCCTAAGAACTGTACCTCTCTAAGCCAGAACTCGCACTTCGAGAACTTGGCGAACAGGCGATGCTCTCTCAAAATCTGTAGTACAGTCCTCAAATGATAGGCATGTACATCCTCAGCTGGTGAATACACTAAGATGTCATCCACAAATACCACCACGAACTGATCCAGGTAAGGACTGAAAATGCGGTGCATCAAGTCCATGAATGCCGCTGGGGCATTCGTCACTCCGAAAGGCATGACCACAAACTCATAGTGACCATAGCGAGTGCGGAAGGCTGTCTTCGCTATGTCCTCCTCCCTGACCCTCAACTGGTGGTAACCCGATCTGAGATCAATCTTCGAGAAGCATCTCGAACCTCTCAACTGATCAAACAAATCGTCAATCCTCGGCAACGGGTACTTATTCTTGATAGTAACCCGGTTCAGCCTCCTGTAGTCTACACATAATCGTAGCGTCCCGTCCTTCTTCTTCGCGAACAGTGCCGAGGCACCCCACGGAGAAGTGCTAGGACGGATAAACCCCTTCCGCTGGAGGTCAGTCAACTGCTCCCTCAGCTCTCTCAACTCAGCTGGAGCCATGCGGTAAGGTGGTATGGAAATGGGTGTAGTGCCAGGAATGAGCTCTATAGTGAACTCGATCTCTCGTCTAGGGGGTAGACAAGTCAAGTCACTCGGGAAGACGTCAGGGAACTCATCCACGACTGGGGGTAGCACAATCTCTGTAGCCTCAAAATCACCCGCAATCAGACTAGCCAACATATAACTGTGGTCTCCCCAGCTCCTAGAATCACGCACTGGCGGAATCAAGAAATCCCCCCGATCCCCTGTGAAATAAAAGCAGTCTCCCTCCGGAGTGCATACAGTCACCCTCCCCCTGTAACAGTCTATACTCGCCCGATAGGTGAACAACCAATCCATCCCCAGAATCACATCAAACCCAGACATATCAAGTACAATAAGATCAAAGTGGAGAATACGATCAGCTATCTCTATCGAGCAATCTCTACAGATCCTCGTCAGTACTACTACACCCCCAACTGGTGTACCAACATGCAACGGGGGGTCCAACCAAACTATATCCAGACCCAATGACATGGCAAGTGCAGTAGAAATGAATGAATGTGATGCTCCTGAATCTATCAATACACTGGCCCATGAACTGGATATGAGAAATGTACCTCGGACCACTGACGGTCCGGCAGCAGAGGTCTCCGGGGTGGCCACTGCGTAGACTCGGCCCTGGGTGGTCTGGCCCTGTCGGCCTCCCCCTCTCTGAGTCTGCTGGCCTCCTCCCCTAGGTGCTGGAGCTCTGACGCTCTGCGCGGAGGATGTAGGCTGATAATAGGGCGCTGGTAGTCCCTGGACTGACTGTGGCTGTGGTAGAGGTATCTGTGTATGCTGATAATAGTGTGGCCTCGGCGCACTCTACGAAGTCTGCCCCAGAGGGCAGTTGGCCCTAACATGGCCAGGCTGCTGACAAGTGTAACAAATCGGCGGGGCCCTCTGACTCGGTGCTGGTAGGGGTAGTGGAAATGATCCCTCACTGGATCCGACACCCTGTGCAATGCTGGGCCCCCTCAAGGGACAGTCGGCCTTCCTATGGCCAGGCTGTCCACAAGTATAACATGTGATAGGCCGCTGGGACCCCCTTCCCCTAGAAGCAGATGGTAAGGCAGGACAGGGAGCTACAGAATGGAGGGGCCCGGCCTGTGGCTGTGAGGAAGAAGTACTGGCTCGGTACCTCTTCGGCTGTCTATATGTCGGGGCAGGAGCGGAAGTCTGTATTGTGGGTGCCCTGCCCTGTGCTCTAGTCTCTCTGATCCCTCTAAGATCAGCCAGCTCTCTCTCCACCTTGGAGGCTCTGATCACTGCCTCCTCGTATGTCTCTATAATATGCCCAGCCAGTCTGTCCCTGATAGAGGTCTTCAACCCCTTGAGGAAATTGTACACCCTCAAATCCTCATGTGTAATAATGTGTGGGGCGAACCTCCCCAAAGCAGTAAACCGTGACTCATACTGAGCCACTGTCATGTCTCTCTGCAGAAGTGCCTCAAACTCCTCCCTAAACCCCACTCTGGCAGATATCGGGAAGTAGTGGTCATTGAACATGGCCACAAATGCATCCCATCCCTCTCCAAACCGATGCAGTCTGTCAGCAGCTACCTCCCACCACTGACTAGCCAGGTCTGTAAACTGAAATGTAGCGCACCTGATCCTCAGATGGGGCTCAGTGATCCCCTGTGAATCCAAAATCCGGGTAATCTGTCTCAACCACTCCTCTGCAATAAGTGGGTCTGGCTGCCCGGCAAAGGTAGGTGGTCTCATCCTCTGGAACACCTTCATCACGAAGGTATCCCTGGTCTCTCCGCCAGTGGTCCGCGCCTCCATCATGGTGCGGAGACACTCCTGCAAAAGGGCCGCCATATCTCTGGCGCCAACCATCTGCTCTACCTCCTGTGCTGGAGCGGGAGCAGGAATAGGGGCAGGGGCGGGAGCAACATCCTCCTCAGCTGCACTGTGCTCTGGTGTGTCAGCCGGGGCAACGACCTCCTCAACTATATCGGGAATAGGGGCAGCAGCTCTAGGTTTGCCACGACGAGGCTGGGCAGCACCTCTAGGCTGGGTAGCACCTCTGGGCCTACCCCTACCCCGTCTGGGCGGTCCAGCTCCCGTAGGAGCTCGTCTAGGGGGCATATCTACAAGTCCAAGAGAAAAAATTCAATATCACTTTTTCACATTCAATATATGGGTGTTCAAGTGTGATCCTAATCATGTTCCTATCAATGGCCTATGCTTCTACAGGTAGTACACATAGCATGTCATGATACATATACTATTAACAAGTTTTTCACACATCACATCTGTCATGCCTCCAAAAACAGCATCAATCAGCACATAATCACAATAAGTCATGCATCAGGGCATATAATTACATAGCACATAAGGCCCTACAGCATGCCACTAATAGTTCACACTAGGTCTCACTCTCTTCTCTAGGGTCTCATGGTGTTAAACAACACCCCACGGTCTCTAGGTATTCGAACCTAAGCTCTGATACCACGTTGTCACGCCCCGAATTCCAGCGAACCCGAGGCACGAGTAACGAGACAAAGGAAAATAAAATAATAAAGAAATAAAAGATAATAATAACATTCTCATACATTCTGTACACTGTTCTGATACATACATAGGTCTGGTCCACTTGCTTACAACATGTAAAATGAAATAAGGTCTTGGGCTTATGCCCTTATACAATATCAAAAACAAACGCCCCTCGGGCCTAACACAGCCCCTAGTCAGATCATCTCCACGTCTCGTATTGCTGGGACATCATCTGAAATGTTGCCCCACTATAGGGGTCAACTCAACATGCTGGTACAATATAATGCTAATACAAGAAACAAAACCAAGGTCGTGGCATGTGCAAGTGTACAGTTATTTCTATATGGCATTCGATATCATGATGACAGGATATGAACAATGTATAGTATATAAGCAGTATGCGTGACACACCCATGTAACTCTATGCCCACCCATGTCTCATGATACGGTCCTTCCCCGTCGGCATGAGTACCTTGTATGTCTCGCTTCACGGTCCGGAATCCGTCAGGCTGGCAAGTACCTATTGGCCGATTTTGGGTTTTTCACCACAGGATCTGCACCCTCATAATGCAAAGCACCAAGTGCTTACCCAAGCCATGTCCAAAGAATTACGCTATGCCAATATGCTCTAATCTCATCATGTCACAATGCAATCTCAATGATGCATCTCATTCATACATAAAGCATGCCTTCAAGTACACAATTCATAATATCAACAGTTCTTTAAAGCATATAATTCACCCACTACACTAACACATGCGATATACCCATAATCATCATACAACTTAACAAGATAGCACGTAGCACATAAGCATGTGAACACTCAAGCAAACATGTGAACAATCAATGCAGCAAAGCAAGTATTCCTAATCTCAATTCTATTTCTTACTTAGCACAATATATCGTACCTGGTAATCGATCTCAAACCGGAAAAGTATACTCGTAGTAAAGTGGAACCACCGTAAGAATACCGAAGGTCAGGTCACCTTCTCTTTGCCTTTCCGTGTCCCTAAAATTCATAACACGAAACTCAGTTTAATTGTCACTTGAATTATGTTATTCATCAAATTTTATGTCTTTAATTCATAAGTTTCTATTTTACTAAATTAGACTCTACCATTGAGTCCGGAGCGTCGAAGAAAATAAGTTTAGGCTTTCGTAGAATTCAATTCGGACACCTGGGTTCAAAAGGGCAAAACAATCATTTTGCACTTTACACGTGTCCTTACATTTCGTGACCTCTTTTCACAAATCGGACTCTACGGTTGAGTCCGGAATGTTCGAGATAATAAAGTTTCATTATTTGTTTACCTAATTCGGAGTTCGTTTGACTGTACTTTAATTCAGGGGCATTTTGGTAATTTTACATGTCACTACGGGTCTTTTATTTTTTGGGACCCCGTCTCGTAAAACGGAACTCGCCATTGGCCTCAGAATGGCCGAGATAGTCAAAATACACTAATGACTTGTCCCATTTGGACTCCGGGATATTTTTGAATATTTAAATAATTTAATTAATTTAATTAATTAATTAATTAATTAATTTATTAATATTTTATTCAGGAGGGTCAAATCAAAGTTATCAAAAGTTGGGGGGTCAATTTATAATTTCCGTAAGTCTTGGGTTAATTTTCAATTATCAAAAGTTCAGGGGTAGAATTGTAATTTGAAAGCTTTGATTCCATATTCGGATAACCAAACAAGGGATAGGGTTAAAACTGGGATAGGGTATCCCGATTCCCATTCCAATTTAAATTTCAATTTCTTAATCCGGTTGCCAAACAGCCCCAATTAGGTTTTTAATTTAAAACCTCCGTGCGACACGTGGCAGGGGCGATTCACACCCGCCCGAACCGGACCCGGACCCGGACAGACCCCCCCTTCTTCCCCGACTTTTCGGCGACGCACAGTAGGGTTCCGGCGCCTTCTCCGGCGCCGGCGACCCATCTCCGGCGACATTTTCAACTTTTCAAAATGTGATTTTCTAGGGTTTTTCGCATAGGTTCCATATCCAACCTCCATTTCCCTCCAAAACTTACCCATCTCCACGAAATAGAGGGTCAAACCCTCGGTCAACTCTCCGGCCGAACCTTCCCCTTCCATTTTTGTTACAGTTTGGTCACGGTTTTTCTCTCATTTTTATCCTAAATGATTTCTGCACTTCACCCCTTGAATTTCCCATCCTTTAAGCTAAGTTTTTCACATAAAATATCAAGACCCAACTCACACGACCGAGACCTGCAACCTAGGTTTTCTCCCTAGTTTCTCAACCATTTCCCTTCATTCTTTTTGCAAAACAATCCTCACAACATACACTTTAAAACCCTATGCATCAAATAAATTATCATGCCAAAAAAAAAATAAAACAGAAGGGGTGCACTCACGGATTTTCTGAGCTTTCTCTCTCTAGCCGTGCCTTCTTTCACCCTCTTGCTCCGAGCCCAAACCAAGCTTCAAACCCTCTCTCAGAGCTCCATTTTCTCTTCCTCTTTTCTGTTTCTTTCCTTCTCTTTTCTCTTCTTCCCACCCGAGACCACCTTATGCATCACACTCAATCTCACACGTCTCTCTTCCTCTGACCTCTATCACTCTATATCAGCCACCTTCCTTCCCCCAAAATGCAGCTTTGCATTTAATGCAAAGCTGCTCTACTCTAGCATATATATATATATATATATATATAGCTCACTTCTCTCACACACTAGACACACACCAAACACACACACCCAGCCGACACTACACCTCACACACTCTGCCAAATGCATCCTCCCACACATCCATATACACATGCCCATATACATGCACACATTATACAATTTAATTAAATATATATATATATATATGTATACATCCATGTATATATATATATATATCATGCACATCATATACATACTTCCATCCATCATAATAATAATAATAATAATAATAATAATAATAGCAAAAATTTTAAATTAACCAAGAATAATAAAAAAAAAAATTTTTCATGTCATAACATCAGTGGCATACTCTTGCGCCCACCCACCTACAGGCCTATTCAATCCCTCGTGGATCTTGATGTGAAGGTGGGAACCCCCAGACGCATCCCTATACCGTTGTAATCTGTTGTTCTTTGACCTACCGTGCCTATGTTTAGGCATGGAGGTCGAAGCTATGTGAAAAAATATTATAAAAATAATTCGTACCAAAAATATGTAAATATGAATTAAAAAACAATAACATACCAATAGCAGTAATAGTAGCATCAACACCAGCAGGAGTTGGAGTAGGAACAGGTGCAGCCGAACCTGATAACGAAAGGCCAGTACCTGTCGTCAGCGCAGAGGTCGATGGGTCTGACCCTGTGGTGGTGGGTAGACAGTAGCATGCATTGGGACCTGCCATATCTACAAGTAAAAAACTAGTTGAAAACGTATCAAAAATTAACTGAATAAATTAATATCCAAAATTACACATGTAATACCTACAATAATTATTTCGTCAAAGTTTGTATCATCATATATTCTAGCAATTTCTACATTATCATAATAATACTCCTGTAACACCCCAATTACTTAACTGGCATGTTTTGTGTATTGAAAACTGTTTTGGGAATGAAATGTCAGGGTTTAGCTAATTTAATGTCTATTTTTAATAGTGATAAAACTCGAATTAGCTAATTATGAGAAACTCGAGAAAATAAAAACTGACATTGGACCTTGGTCAATGAAAGATATTCTGAGTAGGAAGTGACAGAAAGAAACCGCACTGAAAAAGGAATTACGGATTGAAAGTTAAGGCCAAAACAGTGAAACTGGAATTCCGCGACAACCAAACGGGGCCTTAACCAGAAAAAAAAGGAGAAAATGGTCACTTGGGAGGCCAAGGGGAATTGAACCCTTGACCTACCAAGGTAAGTAATTCTGTCCCAAAAATTTACCAACTAGGCTGTTGGTTACTTTGTGCATATATACAGCAATATATGTATATAACCTATAATCTTGCCCAAGCCACCACCCAAATTGGCCAATGGCCTTGCATGCATTCCCTTCATCATAGCCCTCCATCACCTCCATCAGTCAATCAGCCACTAACCCCACTAAGGGCAGAGATACACTCATATATGTGTATAGCCCTATATGTATATATATACATAACTTGCGCCAAAGAATTCTCTCTTTAGAGAATTCTGAAATACCAAACAGTGGGAGTGTGTGAGTTCTGTTGAGTGTACGTAGGGTTGGCTGAGAGGGAGAGTATAGAGAGAGAGAGGAAAGGAAGCTTGTGCATGCATATGTGTTGTGAGAAATTTGGCCATTAGAGAGGAAATGTAAGGGCTTGAGGATTGCAGTGCATGACCTGAGGGAGTCGAGGGACACTGTGAGAGGTCTGGGTCGAGCCATAACCGAGAGAGGCAGCACTGTGAAGGTAAAGTTCCAAATTATCTTCAATTCTTGTTTTGTAAATTTTGGAACTGTTTGATAGAATTAGACTGCATGCATGTTTTATTCTTGATCCTAGGAATTATTCTGAGTGTATTGCATAGTGTATTGCATGGCTTAGAGGTCTCGGATAGGTCATGAAACCATGAAACCCGAAGGAAACCTCCATTGATGAAGCTTGAAAAACCAGGTCTGAATCGACCATAACAGTTCAGAGTTTTGCATGTTGAGACTTGAAATAGACCCTGATAGGATCTCAAAGATCTACCTACGCGACCCCAGGACTCACTGTAGCCCCACGAAATTGAAATCAAAGCTATGGGTTTGAAACCCAAATCTTCTAAAACCGAGACCAAACTGAAAAATAAAAATAGGGGCATGAACCTTATGATCCGTGGGTCACATAGAAACAAATTTGGTGTAAAACGGTTGAGAAATAAGGGTGTATTGTCGAGTTACAGGTACGGTCTGCATGGTTTATTTCCATTGTTTGAGATGATTTCTTGTTGGTTTATGAACGCCAAAATGATGGCAAGAAAATTTACAACACATCTGAATGAAAAACAGAGAGAAACCGTGTATTAAAACTCACGAAATAGAAGCTAAAGATCTGCAGAAATTAGGGCATCACTGTGTATAATTGATGAAGAAGACGACGAGTTGGTGAGTCAACTCGTCCAACTTGCCCGAGCCCACGCGTGTCAACTCGGATACGTGTCAAACAACGGGACTGCCACCGAATTAATAGGACGGTGTCGTTTTGGGCGTTATATGTGTAAACTGATACGTTTAAAGAGAAAAGAAAGGAAAAGAAGGAACAAGGGACTACGGGGTTTCGAACCCCTGACCTCCAGAGCCCACGCGCCCCTTCTTTCCACTCGGCCACGCACCTGCGTGTAAACCATATCCGACGGAATATATATATATTATATATTTAATAAAAACCAGAAATAAAAGGTGCATTTTTGCGCCTTATGGGACTCGATGGCAGTATCATTTGGAGAGGGAGGTGGCATGCTGGCCAGCGTGCCACCCTATTCGACCATTCACTATTCTGCCGAAATAATATATATATTATATATTCCGAATTTAATTTAATTAAAATTATTTAATTAAATTAAATACTCCAAATTAGTCTGTTGTCCAAAAATCATAAGTTATATATGTATTCCTACTGTCTCGGACCTTCTGAGTCCAATGGTGAGGTCCGTGACTGCAAATGAGGTACCGAAAAAAATATGATGTATGAAATTACCATAATACCCCTGACCCTGTACAAGGCCCAAATGAAATCCGATTTCAACGGAACTAATACCAGTAGTAGACCTGACACTTGTGAGACTGTATACATGATTAGATGACGAACCCGAGACAGAAATTATGTGATGGCAAAAATGACCAAAATACCCCTGACATACCCGAACCCAGATTTAAAAGTCGAGAGAGTCTAAATTGACTTTCTTCGACCTTCCGAACTCAATGGTTAGGTCCATATTATGAAAATCAGAACCGATAAATGTGTGAAGACATTGAAACCCTAAGCCAAATGCTTAAGAGGTAAGACCTATGAACTAGCCACTATAAGTTAGTTCCATGAAACCTATCATAGGGTAGACTTACTCAGTCTAAGGTCATGGGTTGATAAATCTTTATAAATTGTTTTAGGCTTAAGGAGAAAAAGAGGAAGGCTCCGTTCATAGCTTCAAACTCAAATATTGAAGGTGAGTAACGTCTGACACTGTTTAGTTACTGCTCCTTGATCTGCTAAATTGTTTCGAATACCATATGTTTTAAATGCAATTGTTTTAAATGCATGCTTTTTTCACCGATGACATGGTTTTTAGTTTCTCAAATGATTAACTATACTTCTGATTGATATGCTAGCACTCTGAACCGTTTATCTGTTTTGATCTAGTGAACTTGACTTGGATTTATTGAACTATTAATTCCAAACTGATTTAATTACCATGTGATTTAAGCAAAGATTGAATTCGAAACTCTTGCCTGGATATCTGTGTTACTCACTGGGCTTTTTAAAGCTCATTCCATTATTTTAATAATTTCAGGGGAACTCTCAGATGGACAGGTTTAGCAGGTTCAGGACTTAGGGGGGAAATGTTGGAGACCCCCAGATAAAACGATAATCCATTTTTGTGAATCTATACCATTTTTGTACTTTTGTGTAACTGAACAGATTATGACCTTTTGTAGTGAAACTGTTTTGTAATCTTGATTAAGATAGGACTGACTATGATGTATCCTGAATGCTCTGCCAAGTATATATGTATGCATTCTCTTGTGAAAATTCCGCTGCTTAAATTATATATGTTGAATGCATTATGCTTGGGATTTATATCGGAATGGCCTGTGGTTAGGATTACCGTCGGGGTTTTGCTTTCAAAAAAAAAAAAAAACTGATAAAACCGATGGGTGCCTAACTGGCCTTTGTCACGTTTCCCAAATCCGCACAGGGTGGGTCTGGGGGATGTGACAACTCCAATAACGTGTCATCATCAAAATCACTTTCATCACCATCATTATCATCGTCGATGAATGTTGCGTCTCTCGGATCTAAATACACAGTATTTCAGAAGACAACAGCTACAAAATGATCGGGTTCCACGTCAGTCCTATTTAGTTGGAACATGGGCCTCGCATGCACTTGATCATGTTGGACAATACCATCATAGGCCGATTGAAACTCTTCTTCTAGTGCCTCCTCATTCTAGTCTAAATCTTCCTCTATGTCCGGAAGTTTGACTATATCATACACATTTCTAGGCTGTATTTTATGTATAACATGTCATTCACCTCTTATTTTTGTATCCTTCAAATAGAATACTTGTTTTGCTTGTGAAGCCAACACATAAGGATCATCCTTAAATGTCATCCGAGACATATTAACACTTATGAAGTGTTTATCAACCTACATTCCAGTCTTTCTATTACTGACATCCCTCCAATTACATTTGAACAGATACACCGAGTTACGCAAGTAACGTATCTTTATGGTATCTTCTATGACACCATAGTAGTCCAGGTTTTGCCCTGCTTCATACCCGCCCTCAACCATGACACCATTATTTTATGTTTGGCGGTGCACCCCACATTGCTTCTTGTGAAAGCGAACACCATTAACAATGCAGCCAGTGTATCGAAATATCCTTTCATCCGCACCACATACCAAGGCATATAGTTGATCGTACTCATCAAATGATCCTTAATTAAGCAAGAGCTTTATCTATTAGGATTTTAAGTAAATAAATACACGCCAATTAAGTAATTAATATCAAAATAAGATATGTTATACTTACACGATCTTTGAACTAGTTAGGAAATAATTTTTGTTATATTTTTTCTACATTTGTAACATTTTCTCTCTGAAGCTCAGTCGTCTGCTCACTATATAAAATAAGATATATTTTTCTTAACATAAATTCCACTAATAAGGTAGCATTGGGAAGGTGCACAGTAAACTTACTTAAAATATGGCAATGTATCATCACAATTATTGAATACGGTGTAATGTGCTTTTGCCAAGTCTTTAGGAGGACACCATTCATACGATGAAGCATTTAATGTTCGTATATTCTGATTGAACACCGCCAAGCCAGATCATGGTTGCAGTCGACATCTATCAGAATTCCATTCTTCTCGATTAAACCTCGTCTCAATATCTTCAAGATGCATGGCATAGAACGTGAGACATGCAATATCTATGTGTGCCTCAGCAATTGATCCTTTTGGTCATGCTTTGTTACACATGTATTACTTTAATGTGTACAGGAATCTGTGGTAATAATAATTAAACGAATTAATTAAATCTGTAGACTTATGGGACATATTAAAATTTAAGTTATGTACCTTTCAATTGGATACATCCATCGATATTGGACCAATTCACTAATTCTAGCCTCATACAGCAAATGCACAGCCAAGTGAACTGTGACATCAAAGAAAGCTGGAGGAAAGATCATTTCCAACTTGTAAAGGATTACAGCAATGTCCCTTTCTAACTTCTCTAGTACTTCCAACTTTAACTCTTGGTACTTACTTCTCTAAAGAAGCATCACAACTCAATCAATGTCGGTGATATGCTCTCGGGGAGATATCCATGTATTACAACTGGAAAAAATCGTTGTAAAACTACGTGACGATCATGGCTTTTTAAGCAAGATATTTTTCAATCTTTAACATTCACACATTGAGATATATTTGATACATATCCATCTGGGAACTTCACCGATTTAAACCACTCACAAATTCTCATTCACTCGTCGGGTGATAATGTATAGCATATAGGAGACATAACAAATTTATCTCTGCTACGTACTAAGTGCAACTCCTTCCTTATGCCCAACTCTTGCAAGTCCATTCCGAGTTTTAATAGTATCCTCTGTCTTCCCTTTAATGTTCATTAAGGTTCCAAGCACATTATCACATATATTCTTTTCAATGTGCATAACATCCAAATTGTGCCTCAACTTCAACATCTCCCAATACGAAAAATCAAAAAATATGTTTTTCTTTGTCCAATTATACTTCATGATCATACGCTTCCTCTTTTTAACACCCAGTATCTTTCCAAACCTCAATGGTTAGATATCGGCCAATTGCACCAACAAGTCCTCCCTAAACAACTCACGATGTGCTGACCTACGCTTAAGTTTGCCATCAAACAAATGCTTCTAGCATGTTTGCCATGCATGTGACGATGGTAGAAAACAACGATGGCACATATAGTATATCTTCTTTCCTTTGGACAAATGTAGCGAAGACGCATCCTTGTTGCATACCGAACATACCAAATACCCCTTCGTGCTCTATCCTGACAAGTTAGCGTGCGTGGGAAAGTAGTTTATGGTCTATAATAATGTTGTATGCAGTTGGAATGTCTCATTCTTAGATACATCATACACTTCTACTCCAACCTCCCACAATTCCTTCAACTCTTCCACTAATGGTCGCAAATAAACATCAATTTCATTTCTAGAAGACTTCGACCCAGGAATAAGCAATGACATGAAGGCTAACGGTTCTTTCATACATCTCTCCGGTGGCAAGTTATAGGGCACAAGCAACACTAGCCACATGCTGTAGGCATTACTCATGTCATGGAATAGATTGAAACCATCACTAGCCAGCCCAAGTAGTACATTATGCGGCTCATTGGCAAACCAATTGTGATTTCTATCAAATTCACCCCAAGCTTGAGAATCTTTCGAATTCCTATATACATTTGCCTCATCAACACATTTCTCTCAATACCACCGCATCTCTTCAGTCATCTTTCGAGACATGTATAATCTCTTTAGCCTCGGTTTTAACAGAAAATATCTTAGCACCTTGTGTGAAATTTTCTTACTTATTCCTTTATTCACCTTGTACTTGGGTTCATGGTACACCGTACACTCAACACACCCTTCAGTCTCCTTCCAAAATAACATGCAATCGATCTTGCAAGCATGAATAGAGATATATCCAAGGCCCAAGTCCCTCAACTGTTTTTTTGCCTTATAAAGAGATTTCAGAAGGGTCTCTCTTACAGGTAGTGCTGATTTAAACAATTCAATAGCCATATTAAATAACTTGTTTGTCCATCAATTGATGGTTTTAATATGAAGGAGCTTGACAAGAAAATCAAGTGTCGAATACTTCTCACAACCTAGATATAACGGCTGTCTTGCTTCCCTCAACAAGGGATCCAAAAATGGTTATGATTCTTCAGTATCACTCATAGGACCTAGACCACGACTTGCAGTCACACCCCTTGCATGTCAGCCAACATTTCTTGTAGTCCACCGTAACCAAATCTAACATTTTCACCCCGAGTCATCATCCTCATCATCATCTTCATCCTTACTCACCACTCGTACTTCACGTTATTCCCCGTGAAATTCTCAACACTTATACGTCTTTTCCATGCCATACTCAAATAGGTGCACTCTAACCTCATCTATATACATATAATCCTTATTATTGCACCTCCTACACTGACATCATATCCTATTGCTCCCATCCACAGATGCGCAAGCAAACTCAATAAAATCCTTAATTCCTTTCATGTACCCAGCTAAATGCCTGTCCTTCAAGTCCATCCAACTCTTATCTATTTTCTTCTTCCTAGCACAAGTCAAACACATTACTCATTATATTTATGAAACATGAATCCTAACTTCTCTTTAAAAGGTAAGGTGGTCATATCCCATTCAGGAATGCACAATCTACATTGCAATTAGCAGCTAGCAACTCAAATGTTCGATTCCATTCTGAAAAAATTTCGGTAGCATCTCCACACAGTTCCCTAAGTACACAAGATAAACATTAGCACGCCTAAATATGTACCTAAAGAATAATAGGAGACCGTGCTAAAATGTTCATCCACTAGAATCAAGCATTCGCCTGCCTATAGTGTAGATTTATGCATTCCCAAATTGCCTTACTCTGGACAATTCAAGAATCAATTTTCATACACATGAACTCAGTCGCTTTTAATTATGCTACAAGATTCATGAGTGCTGAAAATGACTCTTGAATGGAGCTACGGTTACATGAATGCAACTATACTCTTTAAACTTATTTTACTAAGTAGATTTTAAAACCTATTTTTTGTATGCCTATAAAAAAAGTTATTAGTGGTGGGCAATAGTAGTCACCTAATGAAATAGAATTATAAAATAAGGAACCTCAAGTGGCTGTTTGAAAATCCTTTTGGACATGAACATGAATGGCCATTTTTAAATTTCAAATTTGTTCACTTAAAAACACATCTGAAATCGATATCATTTTCTTGTCAGTAACTAAACAAAGCGATTCTACTCGGGCCTCGTCAAATTTTGCTTATGTTTTTTCAAAGAAACAACATTCCTAAAAGAAAATTCAAATTATTTCTCTGCTTATAATACAAGAGCTGCCCAAGATAACCTACTTCTTCACAAGCATTTCAAGAGCCAAATTACCTATAAAACTAGGCACAAGTCAAGCATAAAGGAACCTCACATCAACAAAGTACAATCATATATATTAGACTTGAGAGGTCAAGAGACTAAGAAGTACATAAGTTTCATAATTGATGCTGAACTTTTCGACTCGCAATAAGTATGGGCTCCGTGACCTGTAGAACACTCAGAAAGATGATCAGAAGACCACCGAATTGGATCTGGTGGTAGCCGCTTTGATGCTTAAGTAAGTAAATAGAATTGAAAGACTGTATTGAAAGCCAAAGAATGAGCATAAAAATAAAGCGTACCTTTAGGGTTTAATTTATAGGTCGTGGCCTTCCTAAGTTGATTAGGATTCGACGCCATGAATATAGGGATTTGATCATCGGAGATTGCAGTTACCTTGTGGAGTATTGAGTCGTAGATGGAGATAATCATAGATAGTAGTTTCCATGTTAAAGGCTGTTTCCTTATTCTCCGCTTGGCAGTTGCTAAGGAAGCCATAAGGTCGGAACCATATAAGATGTTGAATGAATATTGCCCAGAGCATAAGGTCTGGAAGATATGTGCATGAGTATGCCTTGGAGGTTCCGCCTGTACTGTATGACCGAGTTTGTCGGCTTTGTAGGATATATATATATATATATATATATATATATATATATATATATATATATATATGAGAATGCCCTGAAGTCTTGTGGCTGTTCTGTATGATCGAAAATATCAGCTCTGTATGATCGAGATTATTAACTCTGTAAGCACACGTGTCTCAAGGTGATTGGTGCGTCTGTTTGTGGTGTATCAGCTACTCCCCCCCCCTAAGCCCTAGTTAGAAGCTAGGGATTAACTAGGGTTATGGGCTTTGTGAAGAGTCATACGTTTCGTCTCTCCATTTCTCGAGACGTCAGTTTAATGAGTCATTTATTGCGCAGCCGATACTTGAGAAGCCATTATTATCTTCAACCATTGTGTCGGCTCGTCTTGGGAGGCTCATATTTCGAATGTGTATATAAAGAGAGGGAAAGGTCTTGTATACCTTTCTTCTGCACTTGCTTCTACAGTACCAGAGGCTGCCACCGCCATTTGACATATTTTGAAGTTTGAAGGATATCTGGTGTTCATAATCCTTTCTAGATTTCAGGTTTGATTTTAGTCCCCTTCTACATTCCTTCTCATTTGCTTCGTTTCTTTCTTTTGTTCACCATGTCTGGTCTCGAGTCACCTTCTGGTTCGGGCAGTCCTTCTGGGACCGTCCCTCACCTTCAGTTAGTGAATCTTCCTTCTATAGATGATGATGAGAATAGAATGATAGAGCCCCCCTCTAGTCCGGGGGTTAGGATTATTGATGCATTTAATGAGCCCCCGAATAGGGCTGGTGAAACCTCTGGTCGATCCGGTTATAGAGAGGAGGGTGAGAGTGCAATCACCGAAAAAATGTTGAAGGAGTTATGGGAGAAATTCAAACTTCCTTCCAACGTTACTTTTAGAGTCCCTGACTCTCGGGATCGCCCAGGTGATGTTAGAGAGGGGGAAATCTGCGCCTATCTGGCCTAGTTTGAAATGGGATTGACATTTCCCCTTCCTGATATTATAAAACAATTCTTTTGTTGGTTCGACCTTTGCCCCACAGACCTGAACCTTAACAGTTGGAGACATCTGTTGAGCTTCATTGTGTTGGGGTATATGAATAATGTCAATGTATCTCTTGACTTGATCCGTAGTAATATGGATCTAAAACTTCAGAAGGCGGAAGGCCTTTATTACATGTCTTTTGATAGTGAGTTCAGACCCCTTACTTCCGTGCCCTCTTCCAACAAGACTTGGAAGAAGTGGTATTTCTTCATAAAATGAGGATGGGAATTCAAGGACTTTGAAGGCCAACCTTCAGCATTCCCTCAAACCACTGGGCGAAAGGGTGAGGCCCAATTTTCCCGTGGCTGTGTTGACTTCTTTTTTTATACCAATTACTGAACTGATCAATTTTTGTGTTTTTTGTGTAGTTAGGAGCGTGTGGAGGAGACCAAAATTCTCCCCTGCGATTCAGAAGCAATATAAGAAGCTCTTAAAGCCCAGCAATCGAAACCATTCCTCCATTGTCAATCTTGATAAATTCCCAATGGACCCTCCCATTCAGGTAAAGAGGAGGAGGATACTCTCAATCTCTCCTGACCTCATTGAGGTGGAGAGAGAGCCGCCTGCCCCCATTTCTATGGTCCTCCCAGCCCCGTCCAAGCAAACGGGCAAGGGGGCGTCATCTTCGATGGCCTCTGATGCTGTGGGGGCAAAAAAGATTCTGGAGGACTTTTGGGCTGAGGGCTCAAGCAAAATTAGGCCTCAGAAGCCGGAGAAGCTTCTTGCTAACCTGGCTTCTCTTCAAGTCAAGGTAAGTTCTTTGAGTCTTTATCTTCCTTCCCTTTTTTCCAAATGTTTTGGTTGGTACTGAACTGTGTGTGCTTCGTACGCTGTAGGCTCTGCACACCCTTTCTACCTTAACGGAGGTCTCTCCTCCTTCAGAGGAGGTTGATCAACTCAAGACCAAGTTGGACGAGCTTAGGCTTCAGCTTGGCACTGCCCAGTCGGAGGCCCACGATTCTGCAAAGAAGCTGAAGGAGTTTCAGAATTCTCTAATCACGATAGAGTCGGAGAAGGACCTTGCTCTTTAGCGGGAAAAGAGGCTGAAGAGGGAGTTGGACGGCCTGCGTTATGAATTCAATCAGAAGCTTGACGATGCGGTGGAGCAGGCCAAGGTGGATAATGAGATGGAGATGAGGATGGAACTAGAAGGAATGGCCACCACCCTGATTTTGTTTGGCTTTAACAACTTCCGAGATAGGTTCCTTGCCAAGTTTCCCGACTTCCACATATCCTCGAGTGTGCCTCCAGGGGTTACCCCTCCTGAGGTTGCAGTTCCGAACAAGGTAGTCGAGGTTCCTCCTGCTAACTCCACTGAAGTTATCGTCCCAAGTGAGGCAATTGATGCTGCTTCTGCCGATCCCCTCCCAGCCGTTAAGCCCGTCAACCAGGCTTGAAATATGCTTAGCTTAGGTTTTTGTTGTTTTTTTTTTTTTTTTTTTTTTTTTTGAACTTCAGTGTAACATACTCCTTCAATGAAATGGTTTTTCTTTATCAAATGTCTTCTCTTGCGTTTGGTTGACTCATGTAGTATTTCCTTTGGATTTGTTGTTGATGTGAGAAATTGATGCAAGTAAGGCTGTTCTGGATCCCTCCAGATCAGTTTCCAAGAATTGGCAGTTATCTTCCGAACTGTAGTTACGATAAGATAATAATTGTAGCATAGTTCTGATTACTTCTTCCTTTTTGGATAAGGTAGGAAAGCAATTTTTATCTGACATATAAGGATCTGATGATGATCTTGTGCCACATATATATTGAGAGTAAATTTCTAAAGAATTCTGAGGCAGCTTGTTCTGAACCCAAGTCTTGTAGTAAGAACGGTGTCCTGTGTCTGTTGCTCTGATGATGGAGACTTCTGCCTCCTAAATCATTCAGACCTAGACTGAGATACATCCGAACTGAAAGCTTTACATGGTCTGTCAAGGATAAAGACAATGAGGTCTGTATGTTAGACCGAAGGCCTTTGTATAAAGGTGGATCAGACTTTGTTTGCTTTGATCAGTTCGGTATGTTTGGGGAAGCCTTGTATCTTGTCGCCTAAGTATCCGAAAGGACGATTCTATACATCATCCATTTATACAGTTGTCTTTTGGGTTTTCGAGACCAACCCTTTATTTAACCGTTGCGATGGTTCGTCTGGGCGACTTTTGGGCTTCGAGGGTCTATATATATGAAGGAGGGGCATAAGATTGCCCCTTATCTCTTTTACTTGTATTCCCATATTGTTCCCCTATCGGGGAGAATTTGAATGCCTTTTAGAGGCTTACCGTTTGCTCGGAGATGATTGACGATTTTCAGTCCGAGTTGGGAATGATTAAACTGTGGCCGAGAGTTAACCTTCCCTTGGATTCAATCTCCAAGGAAGGATCAGAGGAGGCTAAGATCTTCTTGTCCATCTTAGCATCTGGTCGAGATTTCTCCGATGGGAGGTGGACCCTCCTTGATTCAACCGAGGCTTGGAGTAGTAGTGATGAAGACGAAGGTGGGATGCCTCCTTCCCTTTGTGTCTTGGCAGAGACCCTTGCTCCAATTGGCTGGGGTGTGACAACTGCTCTGAGGGAGATGAATGGAGGTCCCCTGAGACCTAGAGCCCTCATCATCCGTTGGTCTTGAGATCAATGACAGTGATGATGAAATGGCCTGGCTGCTCCTTACTGCAGATTGGGGTTTAGGATTCCTTCCTTTCAAATGGAGCCGGCGGCAGCGGTAATGGAAGTTTGGATCCTAGATCCCTTTCTCATTCGAAGAAGAAAGCCATGATGTCGTATAGTGTTTGCCTTTGTTGTAACTTTTTGTGTACTTGTCCTGTTTTCAGTCTTCTTGTACTGATGTAAATTTTCTGAATCATCAATAAAATTGAGTTCCTTCTTCTCAGATCTGATGTTCTTTGTATTTGAACATGCTCTTCTGGAGTTAAAACACATTTTCGTGCACTTCTGATATATGATTGTTCTAAGAATAGATCAAAAAAACTCTGCAGAAGTCTTAAATCAAAGTACTTCAAACCTGCTCGGTACTATCGTACTTGTTGCTTGCTAATAGATAAGCCAAATAGTCTAAGTATCAGATCTGAGGTGTTCCGACCTAGGAAACTTTAGTTTATAGATGTTCGGAACCTCTGTCTTTGGATGGACTGGATCATAGAATCTGTATGTTAAAGATGGACCAGGCTAAAAAGACTTGTGCATTATAAATGGACTAAGTGCTGAGACTTGTGCATTATAGATAGACCAAGTACGAAGACTTGTACATTATGGACCAAGCTCTAGAGGCCTGTGCATTTATAGATAGACCAAGTACTAAGACTTGTACATTATGGACCAGGCTCTGGAGGCCTGTGCATTAATTGATGGACCAAGTATGAAGACTTGTACATTATGGACCAGGCTCTAGAGGCCTGTGCATTAATTGATGGACCAAGTACGAAGACTTCTACATTATGGACCAGGTTCTAGAGGCCTGTGCATTTATAGATGGACCAAGTACTAAGACTTGTACATTACGGACGAGGCTCTAGAGGCCTGTGCATTTATAGATGGACCAAGTACTAAGACTTGTACATTACGGACCAGGCTCTAGAGGCCTGTGCATTTATAGATGGACCAAGTACTAAGACTTGTACATTATGGACCAGGCTCTAGAGGCCTGTGCATTTATAGATGGACCAAGTACTAAGACTTGTACATTATGGACCAAGCTCTAGAGGCCTGTGCATTTATAGATGGATCAAGTACTAAGACTTGTACATTATGGACCAGGCTCTAGAGGCCTGTGCATTTATAGATGGACCAAGTACTAAGACTTGTACATTATGGACAAGGCTTTGGAGGCCTGTGCATTTATAGATAGACCAAGTACTAAGACTTGTACATTATGGACCAGGCTCTAGAGGCTTGTGCATTTATAGATGGACCAAGTACTAAGACTTGTACATTATGGACCAGGCTCTGGAGGCCTGTGCATTATAGAGGAACATTCCATGGAAGTAAAAGAAAGAAATATCTCTATTGATAATACTTCCGTAAATGTTCCACGTTCCATGGCCTAGGAATAGGCTTCCCAGTCATGTCTTCTAGCCAGTAGGTGGTAGGCCTAACAACCTTCGTTACTTTGTAGGGGCCTTCCCAATTTGGTGACAGTTTTCCCATAGTGGGATCCTTGGTGTTTTGAAAGACTTTTCTTAAGACTAAGTCTCTGATTTGAAAGCTGATCGTCTTGAGTCCTACCTTGGATTTGTCGACCATTCTCTGTTGATAGGCTTCCATCCTGATGCTGGCTTGATCCCTTCTTTCTTCAAGCAAATCCAAGTTTTCCATCAGCTGCTGATCATTGGATTCTTGCTCGAAGGCTTCAGTCCTCAGGGTTGGCATACCGATCTCAACCGGAATTACTGCTTCTGTACCATAGGCCAGTGAGAAGGGAGTTTTAGAGGTGGGCGTTCTTCTGGTTGTTCTGTAGGACCAAAGAACTCCAGGGAGTTCTTCTGCCCACTTTCCTTTGGCCTGTTCCAACCTTTTCTTTAACCTATCAAGGATCGTTCGGTTGGTGACCTCTACTTGCCCATTTGCCTGTGGATGGCCTGGAGAGGCAAAGTGTTGCCTAATATTGAGATTTTCACAGAATTTCTTGAAACCTTTACCAGTGAACTGTGTCCCGTTGTCGGAGATAATCACACGTGGTATGCCGAACCTGCACACAATGTTCTTCTAGGTAAAGCTCTCAACTTCCTTTTCTGTGATATGTGTTAGAGGTTCAGCTTCGGCCCATTTACAGAAGTAGTCAATGGCTACCAAGAGATACTTCCTGTTTGGTGGGGCCCTTGGTAATGGACCCATAATGTCCATTTCCCACTGAGCAAAGGGCCAAGGACTAGGAATCGGGATGAGCTCATGATGAGGCTGATGTTGATATGGGGCAAACCTTTGGCAGTTGTCGCACTTCTAGACATACTTCTTAGCCTGCCTTAGCATGCTAGGCCAGTAATAGCCCTGAGACAGAGCTCGGTGAGCTATAGTTCTGCCCCTATTATGATTCCCGCAAATTCCCTCGTGTATTTCAGCCAAGACATATTGTGATTCTTCTGGAGTTAAGCATTTTAACAGAGGTTGAGAATACGACCTTCTATACAGCTTGTTGTTTAGGATCAGGTACCGAGCCGCTCTGATTCGGATTCTCCTGGCTTTGTTTTTGTCTTCAAGGAGGAGCCCGGACTGCAGGTACTAGAGGATTGGAGTCATCCAGTTCTGGGGCTGTTCAACAATTTGAGCAACTTGGGCTTCCTTTATGCTAGGTCCTGGCTGATAGGAGATTTTTACTGTGGAGTTTGCTTCAAACTTTAGGTGGGACGCCATGTTAGCTAAAGCATCTGCTCTGCAGTTCTGGCTTCTTTAAATTTTCTGGATAGTGAATGTCTAGAAGGAATGCTTCAAGTGGTTCACCAATTCGGAGTACTGGAGCATCCTATCATCTTTAATGGCGAATTCTCCCAAGACTTGGCTTACCACCAGTTGGGAGTCTGAGAAGACTTTGAGGTCCTGAGCCTCACATTTCAAGGCAAGCTTTATGCCCAAGATTAGAGCTTCATATTCTGCTTCATTGTTGGAAGCTTTGAATCCCAAGCTGATTGCTTTTTCTGACGTGAGCCCATCAGGGGACTGTAGTACCAAGCCTACTCCCGAGCCTTGATCAGTTGACGATCCATCGATGTAGAGCAGCCAGGTTCTCGAGGTTTCGATGAGTTGTGATTTGTCCTGAAGTGCCGGGGTGAACTCGGCAACAAAATCAGCCAAGGCCTGCCCTTTGATGGAGTTTCGGGGTACATATGATATGTCGAATTTCCTTAGCTCTACAGACCACTTCACTAATCTCCCCGATACCTCAAGTTTCCTCAGTATTGACTTCAGAGGACAGGTAGTTAGGATTTCAATTGGATGGGCTTGGAAATAAGGTCGGAGCTTTCGAGCTGATGTGACCAAGGAATAGGCTAGCTTTTCTACTTCTGGATATCTTTTTTCCGTGTCAAGTAGTGCCCTACTGACGTAGAATATGGGCCTCTGTACTCCTCTGTCCTGTCTGACTAATATGTAGCTGACCGCGTTTTCAGAAATTGCAAGGTACAAGAGTAGCTTTTCTCCCTGCACTGGTTTTGGCAGAAGCTCTGGAGAGGCTAGATACTCCTTTAGTTCTTGAAAAGTTTTCTCGCATTCTTCCGTCCACTGCAAAGCTTTGTTGCCCTTCAGAGCTTTGAAGAAAGGTAGGCAGCGATCAGTGGATTTGGAGATGAATCTGCTTAGTGCCGCGATTCTGCCATTCAGTGTCTGAATCTCTTTTCTGGTTCTTGGTGACTTCAGTCCAATCATAGCTTGGATTTGAGTGGGGTTTGCTTCGATACCCCTCTGAGAGACAATGTATCCCAAGAATTTTCCCTTCGTAACCCCCAAGGTACATTTCGAGGGGTTCAGCTTCATCCTGTGCTGTCTGAGGATATCGAAGGTCTGAGCTAAGTGCTGGAGGTGACTACTTTTCTGCAGACTCTTAACCAGCATGTCGTTGATGTATACCTCCATGGTACTGCTGAGCAGTAGGCTGAACATCTTGTTCACCAACCGCTGATAAGTTGCTCCAGCGTTCTTTAAACCGAAAGGCATTACTTTATAGCAGTAGAGTCCTCGTTCGGTTATGAAGGCTGTCTTCTCTTGGTCTGAAGGGTACATCTAGATCTAGTTGTACCCAGAGTAGGCATCCATGATGCTCACGAGTTCATGCCCTGCAGTGGCGTCAACCAGTTGGTCTATCCTTGGTAGTGGAAAGTTGTCTTTGGGGCACGCTTTATTGAGGTCCGTATAATCAACGCAGACTCTCCACTTGCCATTTTTCTTCTTGACCAGCACGGTGTTGGCTAGCCACTCGGGATAGAACACTTCTCATATTATCCTGGCTTCAAGCAGCCTCTGGACTTCTTCATTTATAATCCGATGCCGTTCAGGAGCAATCGGTCTTCTCTTCTGTTTGACTGGTGGATGATCTGGATCTACTATCAGCTTGTGAGTTATGAGGCTAGGGTCTATACCCTCCATGTCTCTGGTCTCCCAAGCAAATATAGAGAGGTTGTCTGTCAGAAACCTGACTATGTTCTCCTGCTCGGTGTGCGTCAAATCTAGGCCGATATACAAATAACGCCCCTCTGCTTCTGAACTGACCAACACTTTGATGGGCTCGCCAACAGGTTTGGCTCGGCTGTCACGTCCCCTTGGGCTCAAGGGTTCTTCAATGTTGGATGGGCAACCTTCCACCTCGGGAGTGTTGGTGAAAACTGGATCTGCACAGTCCCGAGTGTACTGTAATTGCTATTTGGGGGCCTTCTCCTTGAGGGCGATATCATGGCACTCTTGGGAGGTTGGCTGACACCCTTTGACAGAGTGAACGTTCTAGTTGTGGACGTACTTCAAACACTGATGGAAGGTCGAGGTGACCGCTCCTATCTGGTGCAACCAAGGTCTCCCGATTATGACGTTGTAGAGAGATTTCATATTCAACACCATGTATTCCGAGATGGTAGTCTTCTGCCCTTCACCTTCTCCTACAGTAGTAGGAAGGTCGATTCTCCCCAATGGGGTGCTGAGATTGCCATCACGCCAGTAGTGGGCTTGACATTGTCGTGGTCCATTCCCATCTGTTTAAGTGGCTCATGGAACAGTATGTTGATGGAGCTGCCAGTATCGACCAGGACTCTCCTGATCTCGAAGTTGGCAATTTTGAGAGTGATAACGAGGGCATCACTGTGAGGACAGTGTACCCCTGCTAGATCTTGTTCAGTGAATTGGATCTTCGGTGCTGGCTTGAGCCTCTTTTCCACGTTAGAGATCTGCAATAAGTTCGGAGCAGCTCTGGCCTCCCGAGCATATCTCTTTCTTGTCTTGTTGGACATTCCTGTAATAGGGGAGTCAGCATGGAGGACATAGATGACATGGTTGTTCTGCCTCTGGGGCTCGTTTCGTCCTTCCCTCTGCTCCTGCCTCTGCTCGGGCCTCTGATCTGGCCGTTGTTGAGGCTTGTCTTCTTGGGGGTTCTGCCTTCCGTCTTGCTTGGCGAACTCCCGAAGACATCCCTTCTTTATGAGCTGCTTTATCTCATATCGGAGGGTCCTGCATGTGTTAGTGGTATGTCCATGATCTTTAAGGAAATTACAATACTTACTTTGGTCCCGAAGGCTGGGATCTCCTTTGATTGGTTCCGGCCACCTCAGGTTTTCCCGATCTCGAATCTGCCGGAGTACCTTGTTCAGTGTGGTGTTCAAAGGAGTGAAGTTAGTGAACTCCCTTGGTCCAGAATTGTACACAGCTTTGGGTGTTGTTCTCTTCTCTGGGCTCCTGGCCCTCTTCTTGTTGGAGTCTCTTCTGTGGTCCTCTTTCTTTGGATTATCCCTCTAGGTCTGATCTTTGCCCTTCTGGGATGTGCGGTTGACTTCTTCCAGGTTGATATATTTCCTGGCTCGATCCATTAGTGCTGCCATGTCGGCTGGAGGGCTCTTTGTTAAGAAGTCTCTGAAGCCACCATGGGCAAGTCCAGCAGTTAAGGCAGCTACAAGGAATTTTGGGCTGCAGTCAGTGATCTCCGTGAGTTCGGCATTAAAGCGCGCAATGTAGGCTCTGAGGGACTCCTCTTTAGTCTGCTTGACATTTAACAGGAACTCTGGTCCCCTTCTGAGCCTTCTGCTGGTCATAAACCTGTCCAAAAATTATCTACCGAGCTCATAGCAGCTGGTAATTGAGTTCGGAGGGAGGTTGTGGAACCATTTCAGAGCGGTTCCCTTCAAGCTGGTGATAAAGGTTCGGCACATAAAAGCATCAGAGGCCCCGTGGAGGGCCATAGTATGCTAGTAGTGCGAGAGATGATCTCCTGGGTCTCCAGACCCGTCGTACAGGGTGAATTTTGGCACCATGAACTTTCTAGGCCTTTCTTCTGACATGATGCCTTGAATGAATGGCGTGGCCAGTCTTCCGAGCAGCCTGGCCAACTCGTCTTGCTCTAGAGGGTTCTAAGGTCCTCTCAAGGAAATTGTCCGGTCCATAGACTCGGCAATTTCCTCTACCCTCTGCGGGTCTCTGAGTCTGACATCTTGCAAACCCTACCTGACAGCCTCGGCTTTAGGGTAGTAGGGTTGAGCACGTCCCTCGGACGGAGGAGGGTTACGAACCGGAAGGATTGGTACTGCATGGGGATGAGGCTCTTGTGGTGCCGGATGTGCTCCCGAAGCCCTTGGAGTTGGGGCTCGAGTAGTGCTCCAGTAATGGACGTTAGGGACGAAGGCTGATGTTCCCCAGCCTGGAGCTGCTGACGGCTGTGGATCTCTGCCAACGCGGGCAACACCCTGAGGGTGCCCGGGCTGGTTATTTGAAGCCTGCTCATGGGGCTCTTCATTCTTCGTGGTAACAAGGGGTTGAGTTCCCGCAGTAATGTTGACCGGTGGGTTAGGAGGGTTCGTCCCTTGATTCTGTGCGAGCGTTGCCACCGTTCTGGTGATGGCAAGCAACTGTTCTTGCACCAGTTCATTATGTCATTTGATCGATTCGATCTCTTGTCGCATGGGATTAACCGTTAGCCCCCTTGCTCGTGGCGCAGGCGGCCGACACTAAGAGCTTTGCAGAATCTGAGTATTCTGTCGCGGTCGGAGATTTGGGGCCATAGTTTTCCGGTGAGGAAAGAGATGAGTTTGTGAATAAAGCACTTGGAGATTAGTCGTGCCCACAGACGGCGCCAAACTGATGCTGCACTTTTTAACTCGCAATAAGTATGGGCTCCGTGACCTGTAGAACACTCAGAAAGATGATCAGTGGACCACCGGATTGGCTCCGGCGGTAGCCGCTCCGATGCTTAAGTAAGTAAATGGAATTGAAAGACTGTTTTGAAAGCCAAAGAATGAGCATAAAAATAAAGCGTACCTTTAGGGTTTAATTTATAGGTCGTGGCCTTCCTAAGTTGATTAGGATTCGACGCCATGAATATAGGGATTTGATCATCGGAGATTGCAGTTACCTTGTGGAGTATTGAGTCGTAGATGGAGATAATCATAGATAGTAGTTTCCGTGTTGAAGGTTGTTTCCTTATTCTTTACTTGGCAGTTGCTAAGGAAGCCATAAGGTCGAAACCATATGAGATGTTGAATGAATATTGCCCAGAGCATAAGGTCTGGAAGATATGTGCATGAGTATGCCTTGGAGGTTCCGCCTGCACTGTATGACCGAGTTTGTCGGCTCTGTAGGATATATATATATATATGAGAATGCCCTGAAGTCTTGTGGCTGTTCTGTATGATCGAAAATATCAGCTCTGTATGATCGAGATTATTAACTCTGTAAGCACACGTGTCTCAAGATGATTGGTGCGTCTGTTTGTGGTATATCAATAATGAATAATCGCATCACAAAGAAAAATAAATAAATAAATCAAGCATATTTATTCCAATTTCTATATCTTCTTTCTCTAGAAACAACCAGTAATTTGATTTGCAAATTTAATGAGTAAAAGAAAAGATGATGTAATGAAAAATATGTTTTTTTATTAAGTTATAGGGACGGAAAGTAAAAAATCAAAGAAAGAGATAAAAAAATGTTTCAAAATTTTTGAATTTCATGGAAATTGAATTTACTTAAAGGATAAAAATATTTTTCCAATAATGCCCTTCAATCTCTCTCTCCCTCTTTCTCAATAAAGTAGGGGTATAATGATATACACCTTTTAGCCAAGTTTCAGCATCATTATATATATCATCATATGTTACATGTAAATATAGCATCTTTTCTTTTATGTAATCTTGATTAAACATCCATATAGAAATATGGTTACAAGATTTTCTTTATCTTTTTTTTCTTTTATCTTTTTTTTTTTTTTGTCTTCTTTGGGTGTCGATGACTTTATATGGTTTGGAAATTGATACAAATTGGATTCTCTGTAACTTCATGAAGCACATTCTTTTCCTTTATACCTTATTTATAGGGCAAGAAGTTAAACAAGTGGGTGCTATGATGCTATGGAACTACTAGACATTGCGTGTTTTTGCATTCTTTTGAGTTTTCGTCTTTGTCTTTTAGGAAAGATTCATAGCTCAAGGGTAATTCGAGGGCCATGAGTACCTCCTGATTTAGCAAACATTTTTCAATTTACCTAGTTGTTAGCTTCCATAATTGATAAAATATTCCACATAGCCATCGTTGACCTTTTTTTTTAAGACATCGCAATAATCTTTTAGTAAGAATTGTTCTTATAGAGGTGCTTATAATTAGCAAGAATACAAGTAATCAAAAGGATATCTTCATTAATAGGAAATATTACTTACAAGATACCTAACCTAACATTTCATTTTTTCCCAAATAACCCAAAAGTGTAAAAGAAACCAATGAAAGTAATAGAGAACAAAGCCTTATCATGAGAGAGAGAGAGAGAGAAAGAGAGTCAAAAATTATTTGTAGCTATAAGGTTGTTGGCGGCAGTGACCGAAAAATCGTCCTCGTCGTTGGCAACCGAAAAATTCGTCGTCGTTGGCGCTAGTCACCGTTATAATGATTGAAAGAGAGAGAGAGAGAGAGAGAGAGAGAGATTTAGAGTAGAGAAAGAGAGTGAGAGAAGTTTCAAGTTCACGATTTGGGAAAATAATGTAGACTTATTAGCGGCGCACGGCAGGCTATGCCAATAAGTTTATAAGTGTTGCCAAAACAAAGCAAAACAGCATCGTTTCAATAATCAAACAATTAGCGACGAAAAAATGTGCGTCGCCAAAGGTCTTTACTATTAGCGATGTACATGTGCGTTGCTAATAGGTGCCTGCCAAGGATTTTGGGTAGGAAATGTGTTTTTACCTCACTTTTAGTGACGCACAAGCTGTGCGCCACTAAAAGTGACTATTAGCAACGCTTTGTCGTGCATCGCAAAAAAGTGTTTTTCTTGTAGTGTAGAGACCAAATCATTAAAGACACGCATAACACAAACCACACTTTTATGGAAGTTGATCTTTAGGCCAGAGAGCACTTCAAAAGATCTTAGAATTCTCTTGATGCTGATAATCTCAGCCCAATCAGCTTCGCAAAACACGATTGTGTCATCTACAAATTGCAGATGGCTTATATTTACACCATTATTTCCCACATATACACCCTTAATTAAGCCTAAATCCTTAGCTCTTTTGAATAGGATGTTCAACCCTTTTGCTGCTATATTGAAAAGGAAGGGAGAGAGTGAGTCCCCCTGCCTAAGCCCTTTTCCATCTCAAATTCTGAAATAGGGGAGCCATTCACAAGAATAGAGACCCTAGCCAAAGTTATGCAAGCTCTAATCCAACTTATCCATTTGGAACCAAAACCAAAGTTTTCCAACATGCTTAGAAGATAATTCCAATTGATGTTGTCAAATGCTTTCTCAAAATCTAGTTTTAACAAGATCTCCTTCTTGTTACTCTTCTTCCACCAGTCCACCACCTGATTTGCGATGAGGACGCCATCTAGGATGTTTATACCTTCCAAGAAAGCAGATTGAGTAACATCAAGAATAGAGGGAAGCAACAGTTCGATTCTAGAAGAGAGAACTTTAGCCAATATTTTGTACAAGCATTCAATTGGACTTATTGGCCTATAATCACCCAAGTCATCTGGATTCTCTGATTTTGAAATTAGAGCAATAAAGGAAGAATTAAGACCCCGAACCAGCTTAGCATTGGAGTGAAACTCATTCATAAATTGAAGAATTTCTTTGTTGATGAGTTTCCAACACTTCTTCACACAAAGCATGTTAAAACCATCAGGCCCCGGGGCCTTGTTACCATCGCAATCCTTAATAACTCTCCATACTTCTTCTGAGAAAACTTCTTCAATAGCACAGGATGCATTTCTGCCTAGCACATGATCAAAGTTCGCTCTCAACTTAGGCCTATCCTTCCCCTTATTAGAGAATAAAAGCTTGAAATGCTTCAAGATTTCTTCTTTCGCTTTGGGAGGATCCGAGCATGAATTCCCATCGACTGAGATTGAGCTAATCATGTTCCTGCGCTGCCTATCTTTGGCTACCAAGTGAAAAAACTAAGAATTTTTATCACCTTTTAAAGCCCAGGTTAACCTGGACTTTTGAAGCCATACCCACTTTAGCATCCTACTGAGCTCCTAGATAGCACCTCTGAGCTCTTTACTTAAGAGTAGATTCATCTACATTTAGAGGTCTATCTTCAACTATGATATCGGAGGAGTAGAGTTGCTCCTCAACTTTCCTCAAGCTCTCTGAAATGTTACCAAATTCTGCCAAATTTCAATTCTTAAGAGTTGATTTAAGGCCCTTCAACTTCTCAAAAAGCTTAAACCCTGCCCACCCATCAACTTTGAAATCTTCCAAAAAAATTTCACTTCTGGCATAAACTACGGATGGAGGGTCCAAGCATTGATGAATCTGAAAGGTCTTGGGCCCCAGTCCCTGCAGTCTTCCATCATTACTAAGGGACAATGATCTGATAGAGTCCTACGCAGTCCCAAAGCTTGAAATTAAACTGTTTCAACCAATTCGGATGCAACAAAAAGCAGTCAATCCTGCTCCAGTTATTCCCATCATGTGATTTATACCAAGTAAATTTCTTACCGATCATCGAAAAATCTGAGAGCTCCAATTAAAACACTTTGTTTCATGTGAGCTTGATTGAAGTTATCATAAGATTACTTCCTCTCTTAAAATAGAATCTAGTTGTAATAAATTAGTACGCTCATAAACATCTCGTTTGAATACCGGTAAAAAAATATAATTTAAAAAAGTGTTGTCAAATAGCTTAATCAAAACACATGTTTTAAATTTACCGTAATCTTGAAAAGTAAGATTTATAAACTAAATCAAATATGTAATTTATCAAAACTATTTATTTTAAACTCAAAAACGTCCATTTTAAAATTTATTAAGTTAAATCAAACATACACTGAATACAGATAAAGCAAATTAATTTCAACCTATTACGTTCCTTTTGACAACCAGTAACAGGATGGGAATTCACACTGAATTACGTAGTTCAAAGTCTAGCACCGTTCAATGGGATAAGGATTTGATCTTCTCTGGATAGACCTAAAAATATCTTGGAAAGGTAATTAACATATTGGATAAAATTAAATGAGAAAAACAAAGATTAGTTTAATGAATGAGACTCAGCTGATCACTGTATGTCTGGAAGGTTGAGAAAAATTTTACTAAGTCGTGAAAGTTTAAAACCCATATCAATATATAGATATATGCATACATATATATATATATATAGATACATACACAGAGAGGGGCTCCAGTTGGGCAACAAATGGAAAGGAACTGAATTGCCAGCACTGACACGGCATGTAAGCATGTGTAAAACAGAAGCAGTTAGATATGCTAGTTAATGTAGAAGTACATGGTACATTTGACAATGTCATTGTAAAGGAATACTATTTATTGTTTTGTTTTGTGTGCAAGATTGTTCAGATGAAGTGGCAGAAAAAATAAATAATTAAAGAGTGCGAAATTTTTTATTTAACATTTAATAAATTATTTTAGAATATTAATCTGAGAAAATTTTGTTTGAAATAGCGGTAAAAAAGATTGTCAATTTAGTCCAATCACGACTTGAATTGATCTCGGGACACTGGACTCCACAAAGTAGGGCGGTCATTGAAAGTTATGATGTGCCATTCACATCTTACATGTGAATTCTTGGCTGATTATATTGATTGATCATGACTCTTGTTTTTGTGATCACATATTGACTTAACCCTTCGGTGTGAGCATGTGAGAGAACGAGAGTTTTGATAACGTTGAGTGGGTGTGATCTTTCTGGTTTTCAAGCAATGGCAATTCAATTCAAGAACTGACTGAAAAAGTTCAATAATAGATAATCAGAATGTCTTCTTTTGGTGTGCTTCAAGCAAGATGTGATCACAAAGCATACCAATAATTGAAAATATAAATTTAGACACTCATGAGTAGTAATAACATTTCTCGAGTATTAATAACATTTCTCATAGATCTACTGCTTCCTTCCAAAGCTTTCATATCATAAAAAATTAAAATCCCCCAACCATACCATAGAGACATATCAAGTAATTCAAGCCACAAACGAAATCAAATAATTCAAGAAATTAAAAGGCACAAAAGCTCATAAGAAAACTATTGCCTATTTTGTTGACCATATCAAGTAATTCAAAGCAAATTAACCCAAAAAACAAGAACCAACAAGAAGATAGAAAAAGGCCCAAAAAGGAAAAAAAACAAAAACAAAAACAAAAGAAGTCAAAAAATAACCCACTGAAAACCATCTTTCATAGAACTTAATTTGAAGAAAAAAAAATATCATGACTATGAACTTATTACCTTCCATATCACAAAATTATAAGGAAAATAAATTATATATTGTAGATATATATTTATCTATTCATCTATCACCTTAAGAAGCACCATTTAAACCCTGGGCTTGATCTTAGCCCTTAGAGGATCCTTCATCACCACAGTGAATTCGAATTTCTCACTAAAATCTACCTTACAATTTTCCGGGTGGGCGGTCCACTCAAATTCTTGAACCATTCTTGCTATCATCAAATTAACGTGCACAGTGGCCATGTTAAGCCCCGGACAAATCCTCCGGCCGACCCCGAATGGCATCATCTTCACTGCGGTCACCCCCGTTATGTCGGCATCCTCTCGGCCGGTGACAAACCTATCCGGCTCAAACTTTTCGGGGTCGGTCCATATCTTCGGATCGTCCGAAATACCAGGCAAGAAAAATTCCACATTTGTATCCGTGGGTATATCATAACCCGCCAACTTTGCTGGCTCAGTCACTGCATGGGTTAGTGCGAAGTACGTAGGAGGGTGTTTACGCAGCAGCTCTTTTACGACGGCGTTTAGGTACACCATCCTCTCTACGTCCTTCTCGTCCACCTTCTTGTCGCCTACGGTCGACTTGATCTCATCGTAGAGTCTCGATTGGATCTTCGGGTTCTCGATCATTCTGGCAATGGCCCACTCGATGGCTGTCGCCGTCGTGTCTGTTCCGCCGTTGAGGAATTCAGAGCAGAGCGAGACTATCTCGAAATTGGTCGGAGAGGATTTCCGGCCGTCGATTTTAAGGTCGAAAAGAGTGTCGAGGTACGAAAATGAGGCTGCAGTATTATCCGATCCCGGGTTTTCGAGTGCCGATCGGCGCTTCTCGATTAATGGAAGTAGTGTTTCAATTTGTTGTTTTCTAACCTGTAGCACTCTCTTGCGTTGCTTTGAGAAAAATGTGCTTAAAAGTGGCAAAAAATCATCAAGCCTTGGATCGAGAGTAATTAACACCGTTTTCATCATCTGATCAACCGTTTCAATCTTCTCTTCGTCCATTTCAACACCGAAACACATGGATAAAAGTATGCAAAATACGGCGAATCTGGCATTTCTCAGAACCGAAACAACACCACCATTGGCATTAGCGTCGGCTCGAAGTCGATCGATGAGCTTGTCCATTGCAATCTCTCTTACATTCCGGAATTCTCTAAGCCTACCTGAACTGAGCATGCCTTGCACCAAGTTCCGCCGGAGGGACTTCCAAACCGGGCCGTAGAGGGCGGCATTTACAGTGAATTTGTTACTGCTGAAGACTGTTCGGGTTGGGTTCTCTCGAGGCCGGGTTGCAAATATTTGACCCTTTTCAATGAGGGCTTCGTGGGCGAGCTCGGCGCTGCTTATGATGATCATGGTTCTGGTCCCCATCTTGAGAGTCAAAATTGGGCCATACTTAGGCAAGAGCTCTCTTACATATTGGAAGAAGGGCTTGCCGGAGCCTGCAACTTGGAAGAGGTTGCCAACGACGGGCCAACCAGGCGGTCCCGGAGGCAGATTGAGCTTCCTTGCCTTGGTTTTACGTGAGAAAAGGAAGATCAAGCCCGACAGAATGAAGGCTATAGCAGTAAAAATGAGTTGGTAGTAGGGAGAGAGTGAAGAAGATGAGATAGGATCCGTGGTAGACATAGAGAAAGTGTATGTGTTTTGGAGAGAGAAGATGGGGGAAGGTGATGAAGCAATGAGGAAAGTTGCGGAGGGGTATAAGAATGGAAAAGAACTGGAAATTACAGGTGGGTTCAATTAAGACTATTGAAAATTTCTACCAGAATCGTACTGGTGGTGTTAAATGCTAAAGAAGTTTGATTCATGTGCCATCCACCGTGCTATTCCCGACGGAAAATGTCATAGATATGGCGTTACAAGATATAATAATTTTAGATTTTTCAAAATATATATAATTTTTAAAATTATTATATCTTGATATATAAAATAAAAAATATAAATAAAATTTTAAATTAAAAATATCAAACAATACTCATTATCAAATTATACTACAGTCTTGTAAATTTCGTCTTTCAATGCATTGTTATCCTTGATATTAAATTCTGACAACGTTATCTTCTGTGTTATATTTAGTATCACGGCTAATATTGTTAAAAGTTAATTAAACTTACTAATTTTCTTTCACATGTGATTTTATGCTAAAATTTTATAGTCAGGACTAAGAATTGAAAAGAATATAATTGTTATACAAAAAATATATATATCTATGATCACATAAATCAAAATATAAATTTGACATGTCTAATAAAAAAAAATGTCTAGTAATAAGGTATCATAGAATTTATTTATAATCACGTAAATAAAAATTTGATATGTATTTTATATTTCAAATTGAATGATAATTATAACATCATTTATATCATATATTTTAAACTGACATGCATAACAATAAAAAAAACTAGGTGCTACCTTACAAGTAAGAATTTTATTTTACTCAAATGACATTTTGCATTATTGATACTACAATAAAGCTATATTTTGAGGTATGTATGTGTGTGTGTGAAAGCAAGAAAGAACAAGTGAAAATAGATAGAGGGGGTTGGGAGATGGGGAATCTAAGACAGTAGTAAGTCTTTACCACCTGCCACCACGGCGTTTATTAAATTTGAGAGGGGGAATCATAGGAGTTTGAAGTGGGTGGCAGATGGAATTGAAGTAGGATTAATCACTGGAGTTTCGTTCAATTAATATGAATCAATGTTCTCATATTCAGATCGTTCGTCGAATCGAAAAAATGTCTGAGTTACAGGTTACCAGTTCAATCGTCGAGTCAATTAGAATCAAACCGTGATGTCATAATTATGTAATTAATAAATTTAATAATACATATTATTGATATTTTAAATTTAAAAAATTATACAAAAATTACTAAAAATTATATAAAAAAAAATTTACAAAATATGAATTTTCTTAATATGTAAAACTTCAAGAAAAAAATGAAAAAAGTATAATAGACATATTTTATTGCTATATTGAAAGTTAAAACTTCATTGCTATTCTTTCATAATTGCAAGGACCATAACAAAAATCAATTTAACATCCAATCCAAGTATAATCCAATAATTTAGTCTTCAATTACATGAAAAAAAAAAATTTAAACACTAATAATCATGCATAAAATAAAATAAAATACCACATGATACAAATATATAATGCTAGAGTTTCAAACTTCAAGGGTTTAAAATTTTAAATACAATCCAAAATAAATTCAGCCAAATACCAATTCAACTTAGCCAAAATTCAGCTAAAAAATTGCATGAAATTTGAGATTTTGAAAAAAAAAAAAAAAAATGCAGGCATAAACCAGTTGAACCGTCCGGTTTTACCGATTTTCTAATTTTAGAACGGTTTTGAACTTAAAGCGGGTTTATAGGTTAAACCGGACCGTTTTGTGGATCAGTCGACGGTTCAACCGGTTGAACCGACCGGTCCGATCCAGTTTTTAAAACATTGATATGAATACAACAGCTTTTATAATTACGACATACAAACTGGTGACGGATATTTACATATTTCTATATGTTGTTGAATAATTAAAAAGCCCATAAATTTAAAAAAAAAAAAATAATTTAGTTTATTAAGTTTTAATAATATTTAGAATTTTTTGGGTAATTCTAATTGTCTATTGTACTAATATTTTAATAAGAGTTACTTTTTGTTTTATAATTAAATAAGATATACTAGTTTGTATAGGATTAGATGTTTTAATCAATATAGGACTTAGAATCAATGTTATATATATGTGGTTTCTGTCACATTGAGTTGTGAGCCACAAAAATAATAGAAAAGTATGGTAAGTAGTGGCAAAATATAGAGATAGCACAATACAATGGACTGAATAGATGTGAGATGAGATTGGCACAACAGTAGGCGTGATAGTCTTGTTGTGAGAGTGAGTTGTTATGTGAGTTTTCTTAATATTAATTTGTTTACTTTACTTCTTTTCTTATTTTTTTGTTCAACAATTGGTATAACTATTATTATTAGAGTAATTTTTAGATTTTAAATTTGGTATCAGAGCAATTTTAAATCATACATTTGGTATCAGAGCGATTTTACATCTTACATTTAGTATCAAAGCCAGTTACGATCTTGACATAACTTATCAAAGCCAAGTTCGATCTTGGCAGAGCCAATTACAATTTTAAGATTATTGAAAGAGTCAGTTACGATCTTGGGATAACTTATCATAGCCAAGTTCGATCTTGGGAGACCCAGTTACGATCTTAAGGGTAATTTATCAGAGTATTGTCTCGATCTTGAAAAGTTGTGAAAAACCAAAGTTTGGTCTCGTTCTTGGATTATTATAGAGAACTGCAGTTCTCGTTTTATTTAAGATTACGATCTTGAATAGTTTGTTGAAGAGCTGTTCGATTAAAATTCGATGATTGTTTGGATCAGAAAAAAAAATCTTGCGGTGGTACAAATACTTGTGAAGCAAAAAAAAAACGAAAAAACCAAATTCTAGTTTAATCGATAGGAAGGCCAACTTGATTAGATTGAAGAAAAAAAAAAGGATGTCGAGATCAATTTTTAGACAAACTCAGGTATATAATTTAAATAAATTGTTGATGTGAAATTATGGAGAAAGTTTTGGTTAATGGACAAAAGTCTGAGATTTTAAGAGTATGTGGTCAGAATATTGATGAGTGGTTACATTGTGTTACACTCTATCTTAATGCTTATAATGTATTTAATGTATTGGATTTTGCATTGAAGCGTTTACCAAAAGAACTTTATGAGAAAAAAGTTAAATGGTTCTACCAGATAATAAGGAAGACAATATATTGGGCGCATTAGAATACTTTTGTTTGCACATAAAACTATCCACCACCACATAAGTTTTGGTTTGATCTTATTTCGGCATATAAAAATAAACTGCAGAACGATTATGAACTTTCCATAGACAAATATTGGGTGGTTGATTTTGAAAAAATATAAGCTTGACAAAAATAAAGAGATTGATGGTTCAAAATCATTTTCAGAATTCATTCCAATTTGAGATGATTCATATAATGTGTTCAATTTAGATTCATATGATATTGACTGTTTCGTCAATATTTTTGAGGAAGAAAATATTAGTTGTGAGAAAAGAAATATTTTGGAAGTTGAAAAAGATAAAAATAATTGTATGATTAAAAGTTTGACTTTGGCTCATAGTGATGAAAATTCGAATTTGTTAGAAATTGTTTTTGGTGAATTGAGAGTTGTTGAAAAATTATTTCAGCCTACTTAGTTTGAAAATTTAATTGTTGATGTTAACTATATGTATTATATATTTATATTACGGTCTATAAGTAGGGTTAGGGTTAGGGGTTTCCTTTCTTTTTTCCTTGTTTCTTTTTTTCCCTGTTTCCTTTTCTTTGCCTTTCTTGTATGTCATTTCTGCTCCTATATATAAAGGGGTCTCCCCTTGTAATATTGATACACAAGAAATATATACACAATTATTTCATTCGTTTCCCTCATCTCTGTCAACATGGTATCAGAGTCATCTTGATCACTGAGCCATCGTTGCCATCGTTTGCCAGACTCAGAGTCATCTTGATCACTGAGCCATCGTTGCCGTCGTTTGCCAGACTCCTCGGACATCAACGTCATTGTCACGCTCTCTCTCTCTCTATGTATATATATATATATATATATTTCTTCTTTGTTCCTGCTCACGTCTGATCAGTGAAACCACAGCCACACATCCCCATCAAAATCCATCCACCACGTCTCACCCAATTCCTTTAACCCAACCTCAGGTTTTTTTTTCCTTCTTCTTTGTTCTTGCTCACGTCTGGTCAGTGAGCCAAATCACAGCCAGCCCCATCCGCAGCCACACATCCCCATCCAAATCCATCCAGGTCTTTTTATGTTCAACAACACTACTAGCCGCATCCATGCAACACGACCCACAAAGCTGCTCCGACAGTCCGTAGTAGCGCCTGAATCCCCCTATCTAAGTCACTGAATCAACCTTACCCTCTCTTATTCACATCCACCTTACTCGGTTCCATCCATAGCAGATCCTCGTCACAGCCGCTACTCGGCGCCTGACTCCTCCCAATCACTGCAGTTCCTCCTCCGGCATCCGGTCCCACTCTATTTCAGTGCTTGACTCACAATCACAGCGCCTGCATCTATCCTATATTCCATTCGCACCAGGTGGCTGTCTCTTCGAACCGAACTGACTCAATCACAACAGCCCCGTCCTTGCTACTCCTCACTCTATCGCAGCCCCCATCAGGTCCTCAATTTTTCGATTTTCATCGGTTCTCCACTATGGACCGTATTGACGTTTCCCATCCAATCAACATCACTTTCAATGGCTCCAACTACTTTCTTTGGTCCCAAGTAATGTCTAGTTTTCTACGAGAGCGCAAGTTATGACACTATCTCACTAGCCATATCAATGAGTCTCAACAAGGCAAGGATGACTCTGATGAAAAATTTCAAGAAAAACTTGAAAATTAGGATAGCAAAAATCATCAGATCATCACGTAGTTTTGTAATACCACTATCGCTTCCATCAGTCTTCAATTTGGACAGTTCACCACAGCCAAATCCGTTTGGGACTTTCTAGTAGCCCGATACACCACCGCTGATCTCGCTCACCAATATCAACTTCTCACTACACTTCATCGTACGCGCTAGGAATCTAGACAATCCATTAATGATTTTCTTTCTTAAGTGTACAAGCTTTGGGATCAATTGACACCTTCTGAACCTCGGTGGCATTGCCATCATGATGCTGAACACTTTGCCCTTTATCGTGATCACCAACGGCTGATCCATTTTTTGATGGCACTCAATAATCACTTTGAACCTGTTCAGGCATCTCTCCTTCACCAACATCCTCTTTCCACGCTTGAGCAAGCCATTTCTGAACTTCTTTCTGAAGAAACTTGTCTTGGCCTTCTCAAGAGTTCCTGTCCAGACATGGTTCTTGCCACCTTCCGGCCTCCCCATCCCAAAAGCTATCAATCTACCCAAAAGCTCTGTAGGTACTGTCACTCCTCAAGACATTTCTTATTGGACTGTCCTTCTCGACTCGGCAAGTTCTGTCATAAGTTAGGACCTGGCCATTATCAAAACGATTGTTTCAGAAATCCTAATCGCCAAGCACGCCAACCAGGAAAATCTGGCCACCAATCTAACTTTGGGACTACTGTTGCTACCACTACTACTATTGTTGACAACTCCCTCACACCTGCTTTTCCCTTATTCTTCGTTACTAACCTTGAAGCAATCCTTAAATAGGTTCTTGGGTCTTCAACTTTCACTACTATCTCCGCCACTTCTGGTAAGACCTCTTGGTACTTTGATTCTGCTTGTTATACTCATATGACTTCCGACTCTAGTATCTTCTCAACCCATTCCTCCGGTTCCCATATTCCTCTCATTCGCACTGCAGATGGCTCACATATCTCTGTTAGTCACATTGGAGAAGTCTCTAACCCCTATGTCTTTCTCCCTCATTCTTATCTCATCCCCAAACTTTCATTAAATCTCATCTTTGTGGGTCAATTATATGATCTTGGATTTACTGTTACTTTTTCCCCTTCTAGTTGTTGTGTGCAAGATCCGTAGATGGGTAAGACCCTTAGGATAGGCCGTAAGGTTGGGCGTTTGTTCGAGCTCATTCATCTCCGTATCCCTACTCAGCCCACCACTCCTCCCTTGTTCGTTGCTTCTACCTCTACTATGTCTCTTACCAAGTTGTGGCACTCTGGTTTATGTCATCTCTCTTTTGAGCATTTACAAACTTTAGCATCTAGTGGGTTGTTAGGTTTAATTACACTTGATCATATTGACTATATGTCTTGTCAACTTGCAAAATAACCTGCTTTGTCTTTTAATAAAAGTCTTTCTATTTCCGTTGCTCCATTTGATTTAGTCCACTCTAATGTTTGGAACCTGCTCCTCATCTCACAATGGGAGGATCTATGTATTTTGTCATTTTCATTGATGATTACTATCGCTTTGCATGGCTATATCTCATGAAAAACCGCTCAGAGTTACTCCAACTCTAGTTGGATTTTGCTCATATGATCCAAACTCAGTTTTCTCGCTCTATCAAAATCTTTCACGCTGACAATACAATGGAATATAAAGACAGTACTTTTCTAAACACCCTTCGTCCCTTCCTCATCATTCTTGTCCTGGCACATCTCAACAAAATGGTCGTGCTGAACGCAAACATAGACATATTCTGGACACTGTTTGGGCTCTTCTTATTTCCTCTTCTTATCCTGAATGTTTTTAGGCTGAGGCTGCCCTTACTGCCCTTTATACCATCAATCACCTTCCTTCTCCGGTTACCAACAATCAGTCACCATATGAACACCTTTATGGCGTGTCTCTTGATTATAGCCTTCTTCGGGTGTTTGGTTACACCTGCTTTGTCTTCCTTCAACCCCATGAACGCACCAAATTGGAACCTCGGGCTCGTCTCTGTTGTTTCTTGGGTTATGAAATTGAACACAAAGGTTATCGGTGTTTAGGATCCATACGCCAAGAGACTCTGTATTTCTCATCATGTCATCTTTTGGGAACACAAAATGTTCTCCTTTTTCTTTCTTCATTTCACTTATCTTCTCCATCCACTCCTTCATTCTTTACCGATTCCTCTATTGAGCTGTTTCCCGATGAGTCTCTAGACCCTTCCCTTGCAGTCCCTTCTAAGTCCTCCACTTCGTCTACTGATCCTGCCGTTGCCACTGATCCATCACCATCCCTTGCATCATGTGATGTTGCTGCTCCTGATCTACCCGTTCGTCGTTCTTCATGGATAAGAGAAACACCTATCCATTTTCGTGATTATCATTAATTTTCCATTATTCTCTCTCATCATGAGCTTGACTCTTATCGTAAGGCAAGCTCTAACCCTCTTTTGGCAGCATGCTATGATTGAAGAATTACAAACCCTTGAGAAAACACGTACTTGGGACTTAATTGATCTTCCTCCAGAGAAAAATGCAATGGGCAGCAAATGGGTTTACAAAATAAAAACCCGCTCCAATGGTTCCATTGAACGGTACAAGGCTCATCTCGTCACTAAGGGATTTCAACAGGAATATGGAATTGATTATGAGGAAACCTTTGCACCTGTTGCCCGCCTCACATCTGTTCATAGTTTGCTTGTCGTCGCTGCTGTTCGCAAATGAAAATTGTTTCAAATGGATGCATGGCGACCTTCAAGAAGCAGTTTTTATGCAACCCCCTCCTGGCTATGTCCACCCTCCTCACAAGGTTTGTAAACTTTGTCGAGCTCTTTATGGCCTTAAGCAGGCTCCTTGCGCTTGGTTCACCAAGTTCAACTCAGTTGTTAGTGGATTTAATTTCACCTCTAGTCCGCATGATTCTGCCCTCTTCATTCGTAAGACTGAGCATAGCTTTATTCTCTTGCTTTTTTATGTTGACGACATGATCATTACTGGAAATGACCTTACTGGCATTACTAATCTCAAATGATTTCTCAGTCAGCATTTTGAGATAAAGAATCTTGACTCTCTCAATTATTTTCTCGGTCTTGAGATCGCTTCTAACTCGAATGGCTATTATCTCTCTCAAGCCAAGTATGCCTCTAATATTCTTGCTCGTGCTGGGCTCACTGATAATGAGATGACTCCTACACCACTTGAGCCCAATATTCGACCCACTCTATTGGATGGCACTCCGCTACCCGATAAAACTTTGTATCGTCAATTGATTGGGAGTCTTGTCTACCTCACGGTTACTCAGCCTGACATTGCTCATGTTGTTTATCTTGTGAGTCAATTTATGTCTGCTCCTCGCTCTACTCATTATACTATAGTTCTTCACATTCTTCGCTACGTCAAGGGCACTCTCTTCCATGGTCTTCATTTTTCCGCTCATAACTATATGTATTATACATGTATATTACGGTCTATAAGTAGGGTTAAGGTTAGGGTTAGGGGTTTCTTTCTTTTTTTCCTTGTTTCCTTTTTTCCCTATTTCCTTTTCTTTGCCTTCCTTGTATGTCCTTTCTGCTCTTGTATATAAAGGGGTCACCCCTTGTAATATTGATACACAAGAAATATATATACACAATTATTTCATTCGTTTCGCTCGTCTCTGTCAACAGTTGAGAAAGAAAAAAAATTTGCATGTTGTGGTATTGATGCAGTTGAAGATTTTAAAAATTTTGGCCTTGCTACTTTGTTTGATTTGCCAAGCACTTTGGATTCAAAACATAGTGAGAATGAAGAACGTTCCAATCCAGAGTTTGTTGATTTTATTAGTATTAAGAATTTTGTTATTCGAGGCTATGTTGATTTTATGAAGACAAAATTTTTAGAGTTTCAAGAATTTTTGAGAATTGAGAAGCTCAAGTTGTCTAAAATTTGTGATTTCATCGGTATTGATAAATTATTGTCATACTACAATATTGGTTTGGATCTTAATAATTTTATTGGTGTAGATTTTGTTCGAAAGGAAGATTTTAGTATTCTAAACTATTGGCAGGCTTTGTATTATTATGATGATGAAATTATTGCTACGGATAATTGTTTTACTGATTTTGATTTTGAATGGATGAGCATGGATTTGTTATTTGATCGTTCTGAACAAGCTGAGAAGTTGTATGCCAAGTACAAGATTCGACCACATTCGCGTGTAAAGATGAAGACAGATGATTGTTTCAAATTGTTGTCGCAAAAGCTTCTTACAATGACAAAAATTGCCTTGAAGATTCTTGCTCATGAAGGTGTTGGTGAAGCTACTTTGGCGAGCTTGGTTTAAGGAAAGCATTGTTGGATAGTTAAACCAAGCCCATAAATTTTAAGAATTTTCTTAATTTGGTTTATTGAGTCCTAATAATATTTGGAGTCTTTTTGGATAGTCCTAATTGTAGTTGGACTAATATTCTAATAAGAGTTAGTTTTCTGATTATAGTTAAATAAAATATACTAGTTTGTATGAAATTAGATGTCCTAATCAATATAAGACTTAGAGTCAATGTTATATATATGTGGGTCTCTGTCACATTAAGTTGTGAACCACAAAAATAATAGAAAAGTGTGGTGAGTGGTGACAAAATATAAAGATGGAAAAATACAGTGGGCTAAATAGATGTGAGGTGAGATTGCGACAACCGTAGGCGTGAGGGTCTTGTTGTGAGAGTTGGTTGCTATGTGATTTTTTTTTAATAAAATATTAATTTATTCACTTTACTTCTTCTCTTATTTTTTTGTTCAACAATTGGTATAGTTACTGGTATTAAAGTAATTTTTAGGTTTTACATTTGGTATCAGAGCGATTTTAAATCTTATATTTAATATTAGAGCAATTTTACATCTTACATCTGTCTCTGGCGGAAATACAAATACAAAGTAGTGAGTCTGATATTATACCATGTCCTTTAACTTTGGCTCTTGAGCATCTATGATAGAAGATGTAGGAGGGAGAGATATATGCCATAACTATCGCGATTTGCATCTCATTCATTCATTTTATGTATTTCAATAGAAAAGTCATAACAAGAGTTATTTTGCCTTCAACTGATGAACTGTATTGAATGTCTCCAATAAAATGAGTGAGATATGAAAAATAATTTAGAAAAAAAGTGCTTGAAAAAGATATGAAAAGCTAAATATATTAAAATATAAAATGTATACTCTTAAAAGCTATTGATGTAGACATAAATACTGGCAATAGGTAAATTAATTTTTTGCCTCTCTAAAAATGTCTCTTCTTCTTGAAAATATTATAAGTCTATTAAATAAGAGTGCAAATGTAAATAAATAGTGTGTGGGGATATATATATATATATATATATATATATGATACATGTCAGAATATGCAAGTGTTTGTCTTGAATAGTCAAATTGAGAGAATGCAATCAAGCTTATGCCTTGTATGTACATACTATGGTACTACCAGTTGTCAGTGTGAACCCTTTTTTTCTTTTTCTTTTTTCTTTTTCTTTTTGTTATTTTTGGTTCCTAGTGTTTTTCGTAAAAGTCTTAAATTGGAACATGTTACCATCATAAATCATCAATGATTCAATACAATGTCTACATGTATGTCTTGCTATAACAGTGCTCGAGGGTAGAGCAATATTAAATGAGTGATTGTAATTATTGAATCCTAATTTAATGAACTACATCTCTAGCTAGTTCCAATTATAGTTGAAGTAAAACCTAATTAGTTTGTCTTTTGGTCTCTTCCACTTTTGCCCCCTCCCTCTAAAAAAATATTAATTATTGATGATATGCCATAAAGTGACAGACCAATCTTCACATGACACATGTGCCTATAGAATAGCCAAAGCTCATCTATCTAGAGTAAGTTTAAACATATGGCCTTCAGAGCTTATAGATCGGAAGCTCATGCAATCCTCAAACTCACTTCAAGCTTGAAATACACTACAAATAATTACAAGAAGGTTCCGAGCTTATTGCCGCCTTGAGCACCTTATCGAGCTAAGGATAAGGAAACAATATTCAACAAGGAAACTGCCGTTTAAGCGCAGTGTTCAGCATGGTAACTGCCACTCTCTAATGATCAAATTCCTACTTTCACGACTCCAAATCCTAATCAACTTAGGAGATCCGCAGCCTATAAATAAAGCCTTACGGTGCGCTTTTATTTTTATGTTCATTCAATTATTTTCAATTAGAGTCTTTCAATTCAGTTTTTATTGACTTTATCATTGGAGTGGCTACTGCCGGAGCCAACCCGGTGGCCCTCTGATCTCTTTCTTTGAGTGTTCAACATGCGACAGAGAACGGAGCCCCTACCGACCAGAAAGTGCAGCATTAGTTTTGCACCGTTTGTGGGAAACACCAATCGTTTCTTACTAAAAGTTCTTTTCTTTGCAAACGAACTCGTTGTCCTTCTCATTGGAGGATCATGGCTCCCAATCTCCATCCAAGGAAGAACGTTCAAAACCCTCCAAACTGGCCGCTCGCCGGAAGAGGAAGGGGACAATCATCTGATCCCATGCAGAAGCAACTCGACCAAGTTCAGCGACAGAATGATCTAATGCAGGAACATCTTCTTGCCATCTCTAAAACTCTGGTGCTACTTACCTAGAGCCGCGGAAGCAACCCCTTACATCCTTCCGTCAGTGCGGCTAATGCAGGGGCACAACCTCTTGCCACCACCATGGGCAGAGGATCCCATGAAGAGACTCCTAGTGAACAACCTGTTTACCCCCAAGGCACCACCCACATGGGAAGAGACCCCCAGCCGTCAGCCGCCACAGGCAAGGGGATACCGGTCATCCATTACCGGAGTACGACAAGGGTTCCAACTCTAGTAGCTTCAAGGGAAAATCTGGTGCCGCAAGAGTTCCAACCTCAAACGGCACCAGTTCCCCCAGCTCATGAAAACCAAAGTCCTCTTCCTACCATGGGTCATGACCGTCCCATGTATATGGGCACTGAAACTACAAGGCAAGACTCATAACAACCAATACCGCCTAAGGACCCACGGAGGGCCAAAGAAGTCGCAAACTCTATGGACCACACTACTGTTGCGAGAGGTGCTTACATCCCTCCAGAATAGGACAAGCCAGTCAGGCTGCTATGAAGGTTCGCCACACCATTCACCCCGGCCATAATGGCCGAGGAGTGGCCAAAGAAATTTATTGTCTCAAAGTTTACTCTTTACAATGGGACGGGGGACCCAAGAGATCATCTTTCTCATTATCAGCACACTATGGCACTACATGGAGCCACTGATGCTTTCATGTGCCGTACATTCTTAACCAACCTCAAGGGAACTACTCTGAAGTGGTTCCACCACCTCCCTCAGAATTCAATCGTTAGTTTCTACGAACTCAGCAAGCGTTTTCTTGACAGATTCATGACCAGTAGAAGGTTAAGGAAAGGACCAGAGTTCCAACTGAGCATAAAATAGTCCAAAGGAGAGCCTCTCCGATAGTACATTGCGCGTTTCAACGCCGAACTTACAGAGATTACGGATTACAATCGGAGCTTTCTAGTAGTTACTCTGACCTCTGGTCTTGCTCAAGGGGGGCTTCTAGGATTCTTTAACAAAAAGCCCTCTCGCTGACATGGCAGCACTTATGGAACAAGTCTGGAAGTATATAAATTTGGAGGAAGCAAAGAATACCTCCCAAAAGATTAAGGAACAAGCCTAGAAGGATGATCAGAAGAAAGACTCCAATGCCTCCAAGAAGAGGGTCAAAAGCCCAAACATAAGAATAACATCCAGAGTTCCAAGCAACACTGGTCCAGGGGGTTCACCACTTGCACTCCTCTAAACGCCTCTCTAGCTCACATACTTCGGTAGGTCCAAACACGTGAAAACCTAAAGTGGCCAGAGCCACTAAAAGGTAACCCCAACAACAGGGACCAGAATAAGTATTGCGATTTCCATAAGGACCAAGGGCATACGACTGACAAATGCAGGGCCCTTAAACAGGAGATCGAGCAGCTCATTAGGAGAGGACGACTACAGGAGTTCGTCAGGCAGGACGGGAGGCAGAACCCCCGAAATTACAGGCCACTGCAAAGAAGGCAAGAGCAAGGCCAGAACAGAGGGATGGACGGAATGAGCCACAGAAGCAGAACAATCAGGTGATCTTCGTCCTCCATGCAGACACCCTGGCCATAGGGATGTCCAACTGAGCAAGAAAGCGATATGCTCGGAAGGCCAGAACTACTCTTAGCATCATCCAGATTTCCACTGTCGAGAAAAGACTGAAGCCAGTACCTGAGATCCAGTTCACAGATCAAGATCTTGCAAGGTTACACTGCCCTCATAGTGTCGCCCTAGTTATTTCTCTCAAAATTACTAATTTTGAGATTCGAAGAGTCTTGGTGGACACAGGTAGCTCTGCCAACATGTTATTCTACGAGCCCCTCAAACAGATGAAGCTCAACTCCAACGACGTCAAGCCCACTATCGTAATAATGGCAGGATTTGACGAGAACCTCAGTACCCCACTAGGGAGGATTGACCTTCCCACTACAACAAGAGAGGGAGAAGGACAAAAGACAACAATCTCACAATTTATGATCATGAATTCCAAGTCCCCCTATAATGTTATACTCAAAAGGCCTTGGCTCCACCAAATGGGTACGGTCACTTCGACCCTCTACCAATGCCTGAAATATGTGCACAACAATGCGGTCTATTCTATCAGAGGGTGCCAACCAATCGCCTAAGAATGTCACGTCTCGCGCTCAAGGAGAGGGCCCCAAATACCAATTATTGCACTTTCATGAAGCTTAAGGCCCAAACCTTTCCAACCACCATGAGACAGAAGACTGCCCATCTAGAATTGATGAACCTCTAAGCCCTAGAGGAATGGACAGTAGGGCCAAGCTCGTGGGGGACCCTATCAAGGTGCTAGTTAGCTCTGAAGATCAAGGGCGGTACTTGCAAATCGGTCCAGACCTGACACCATCCGAGCAAGAAGAGATGGTAGAATTCTTAAAGAACAACCTCTCAGTGTTTGTCTAGAAAACTAAAGATATGGAGGGGATAGATTCAGACCTCATCACCCACAAGTTGATGACAGATCCTGACCACTCTCTGGTAAGACAAAAGAGGAGGACACTCGCTCTAGAGCGACACCAGATCATTAATGATGAAGTACGGAGGTTGTTGGATGTTAAAATGATAAGAGAGGTATTCTATCCAGAATGGCTTGCCAATACTATTTTAGTTAAGAAGAAAAACAGCAAGTGGAGAGTCTGTGTCGATTACACAAACCTCAACAAAGCTTGCCCCAAAGACAGCTTTCCTCTCCCAAGGACTGACCAGCTAGTCGATGCAACGGCAGGACATGAACTCATAAGCTTTATGGACGCCTACTTTGGATACAACCAGATCCAAATGTACCCTTCAGACCTGAAAAAAATAGCTTTCATAACTGGACAAGGTCTCTATTGCTATAGAGTGATATCGTTCAGTCTAAAAAATGCTGGGGCAGCATATCAACGTCTGGTCAATAAGAAGTTCAGTCCTCTGATCGGCAGTACAATGGAAGTTTACATAGATGACATGCTGGTCAAAAGCCTACGAAAAAGCAACCACGTCCAGCACTTAAGTCAGACATTTGACATCCTGAAGGAACATAGGATGAAACTGAATCCCTTGAAGTGCACCTTTGGTGTAACCAAGGGAAGTTTCTTGGGTTACCTTGTTTCTCAAAAGGGTATTAAAGCAGACCCTACTCAGATTAAAGCCTTGATTGAGTTAGGATCACCGAAGAATAAGAAAGACATTCAGGCTCTAAATGGGAGAGTTGCGGCTCTGAATCGATTCATCTCCAAATCTACCGATCATTGCCTACCATTCTTCAAAGCCTTAAAGGGAAACAGAGCATTGCAATGGTCCGAAGAATGTGAAAAGGCCTTTCAAGAACTAAAGAAATACTTGGCTTCCCCTGAACTCTTATCAAAGCCAATCCTATGGGAGAAACCGCTCCTCTATCTTGTAATCTCTGAAAACATCGTTAGTTCTGTACTGGTCAGGTAGGACAGGGGAGTCCAGAAGCCCTTATTTTATGTAAGCAAGGCACTGCTAGACGCAGAGAAAAGGTATCCCGAGATTGAGAAGATGGCCTTTGCTCTAATAGTCTCTGCACGGAAGCTTCGACCTTACTTCCAAGCACATCCCATTGAGATCCCAACCGCCTATCCACTGAAGTCAGTGCTACGAAAGCCTGAAGTCTCAGGGCGATTGGTCAAATGGTCTGTGGAATTAGGGGAATTTGAAATATCCTACGTTTTACGGACCTCCATTAAAGGGCAAGCATTAGCAGATTTTGTTGCCGAGTTCACCCCAGCACTGATGATAAGGCACAACTTAGTAAGATTTCTATTACATGACAGCTCTACACTGACGGATCATCCACAGACCGAGATTCGGGTGTCGGCTTTGTATTACGATCCCCTAAGGGGATTGTAACTGAAAAGGCAATAAGCTTGGGATTCAGAGCTTCCAACAATGAAGCCGAATATGAAGCCCTCATCCTTGGGATGAAGCTAGCTATGGAATGCGAAGCCCAAGACCTCAAAGTTTTCTCTGACTCCCAACTGGTGGTAAGCTAAGTTCTAGGAGAATTTTCCATCAAAGAGGACAGAATGCTCTGGTATTCAAAGCTGGTGGATCTATTGAAACGCTCCTTCCATGAATTCACTATCACAAAAATTGAAAGAGGTCAGAACTCCAAGGCCGACACCTTGGCAAACATGGCCTCTTATCTCAAGCTAGAAGGAGATTCCACTCTTAAGATCTCTCACCAGCCAAGGCCAAGCATAGAAGAGGTTCAGACCTCCCAGGTTTTTGAACACACCTAAAATTGGATGACTCCCATCCTCTAATACATAGAAGGTGGATTGCTCCCAGAACACAAAAACATAGCCCGAAGAATTTGAATCAAGGCAGCTCGATACTTGGTCTTAAATGGGAAGCTCTATCGAAGATCCTACTCTCAACCCTTGCTGCGGTGCCTATGTTCTGGCAGAAATACACGAGGGAATCTACAGCAACCATAATGGGGGCAGAACCATAGCCCATCGAGCTTTAACACAGGGCTACTATTGGCCCAGCGTGTTGAAGTAGGCCAAGGAGTACGTCCAGAAATGTGATAAATGCCAACAATTTTCTCTATACCAGCACCAGCCTCACCATGAGCTCATTCTTATCGCCAGCCCATGGCCCTTTGCTCAATGGGGGATAGATATCGTAGGGCCACTGCAAAGGCCACTTCGAACAGAAGATACCTCTTGGTTGCCATTAATTATTTCTCCAAATGGGTAGAGGTTGAACCCCTAACTCACATCATAGAAGTAGAAGTAAAGAGCTTCACCTGGAGAAATATAGTTTGCAGGTTCGGCATACCTCGCGTCATCATTTTAAATAATGGTACGCAGTTTGCTAAAAAAATCTTCAAAAAATTTTGCGAAGACATGCACATCAGTCACCATTTCGCCTCACTAGGGCACCCCCAAGCCAACGGACAAGCAGAAGTCACCAACCGAACAATTCTTGATGCTTTCAAAAAAAGATTGGAAGAAGCCAAGGGAAGATGGGTTGAAAAGCTTCCTGTTGTGTTATGGGCTTACAGAACCACAAGGAGAATACCAACCTTTGAAACTCCATTCTCGCTTGCCTATGGCTCGGAAGCAGTAATTCCTGTTGAAATCGGTATGCCTATCTTGAAGACGGAAGCTTTCGACCAGGGGGCCAATGATCAGTAGCTTGCAAAGAACTTGGACCTACTATAAGAAAAGCGTGATCAAGCTAGAATCAGGATGGAAGCATATCAACACAGGATGGCCAATAGTTCCAAACAAGGGATAAAGCCACATAATTTCCAGGTTGGAGATTTGGTCTTAAGAAGAGTGTTCCCAAATACTAAAGATCCCACCATGGGAAAGTTGTCGCCCAACTGGGAAGGCCCATACAAAGTGACAAAAGTTGTCAGACCTACCACATACTGGTTAGAAGACACAATTGGGAAACCAATACCCAGGCCATGAAATGTAGAACACTTGCGAAAATATTATCAATAAAGATTTTCTTTTTTTATCTCCACTAAGTGTTCTCATCTCAATGTTTAGACCCCTAAAAAACCTTGCAGCCTGTGCAAGAGTTATAGGTCTAAACCATCTCAATGTACAGATCCCTAAAAACTTTGCAGCTTGTGCAAGAGTTATAGGTCTGGTCCATCTCAATGTTCAAACCCCTAAAAAACCTTGTTGCCTGTGCAAAAGTTATAAGTCTAAACCATCTCAATGTTCAGACCCCTAAAAAAACCTTGCAGCCTGTGCAAGAGTTATAGGTCTAGACCATCTCAATGTACAGACCCCTAAAAACCTTGCAACTTGTGCAAGAGTTATAGGTCTAGACCATCTCAATGTTCAGACCCTTAAAAAACCTTGCAGCCTATGCAAGAGTTATAGGTCTGAACCATCTCAATATACAGACCCCTAAAAACCTTGCACCTGGTACAAGAGTTATAGATTTGGTCCATCTCAATGTTCAGACCCCTAAAAAAACCTTGCAGCATGTGCAAGAGTTATAGGTTTGGACCATCTTAATGTACAGACCCCTAAAAACCTTACAGCCTGTGCAAGAGTTATAGGTCTAGACCATCTCAATGTACAGACCCTTAAAAACCTTGCAGCTTGTGCAAGAGTTGTAGGTCTGGTCACTACAAGAAAAGGCCCTATTAGCGACGCACGTGTGCGTCGCTAATAAGGGTATTTTGCGTCGCTAAAGCTCTTTAGTGACACACAACATGCGTCGCTAACAGCGTTGTAAATAATGGCATCGCTAATAATATTAGCGACGCACATCCCTTTGTGCTTCGCTAATGGTGACTTTTAGCGACGCCCAATATTTGTCGCTAATAATTGGGTACACGCGTCACAAACATTACACAAAGATGCAGTGGGTGTCGCTGAAAACCACTATTAGCGACGCACACTGGGCGTCGCTAAAAGTCACAATTAGCGACGCACAAAGGGAAGTGCGTCGCTAATGGTCGTTTTTAGCGACGCTCAGTTGGGCGTCGCTAATAGTGATTTTCAGCGACACCCCCTCTAAGCGTCGCTAATGGTGGCTTTTAGCGACGCCCCCTCTAAGTGTCGCTAATAATTTTTTTTTTAAAAAAAAAAAAAAAGCTATATTTGCTTTGTTTTATTTGTTGTTTTATTCCTGTTTAAACCTGTATCAATCATCCATCCATCCTGATATACAATAAAATCCATGCATTCTAAAATGAATATATTAAAAAATAAAAATACATTCATATATATATATATATATATATTAAACTAATTATGTACATTTGTAAAAATACAATTTAACAATAAATAGAAAAATTAAAAATTGTCTCCAAAAATGTAAATACAGATGTCCATGAAAAGAAAAAAATAAAAATAAAAATAACAAGTTCCGATGCAAAAGATAAAGACGGGGCGCCAATAATCCCGATCAATCTGAAATAAAGATTAAATGATATATATTAGAACAATTATTAAATATATATATGAACATAGAATGTGAAAAGTTTTCTCTTTTTTTTTTTTTTACATGCATAAATAGTAAGAACGGCATAAAGTATAATAAGTCTATTTTATTTTACTGTGAGGTGTGTGATGGGGTTTCGCTGTAGTTAGGTCGATATCCGGCATTTTGGACGGACAAAACCCCGAAATGGGCATTTTTGGAGCTGAAACTTGCATAAGTTTCAAACCAAGCATTCGAACTGAGTGTCGTAAGTTCGTGCAAGTTTATTTTATAATTTTGAGGTGTGTGATAGGGTTTCGGTATAGTTAGGCCGATATCCGACATTTTGGTCTGTCAAAACTCCAAGATGGGCCTTTTTGGAGCTGAAACATACATAAGTTTCAAACCGGGCATCCGAACTGAGTACCGCTAGTTCGTGCAAGTCTATTTTATCATTTTGAGGTGTGTGATTGGGTTTCGATTTAGTTAGGCCGATATTCGGCATTTTGGTCTGTCAAAACCCAAAAATGGGCCTTTTTGGAGCTGAAACTTGCATAAGTTTCAAACCGAGCATCCGAACCGAGTGCCGTAAGTTAGTGAAAGTTTTTTTTATCATTTTTGAGGTGTGTGATTGGGTTTTGATGTAGTTAGGACGATATCCGGCATTTTGGTCCGTCAAAACCCCCAAATGGGCCTTTTTGGAGTTAAAACTTGCATAAGTTTCAAACCAGGCATCCGAACCGAGTACCGCTAGTTCGTGCAAGTCTATTTTATCATTTTTGAGGTGTGTGATTGGGTTTCGGTTTAGTTAGGCTGATATCCGGCATTTTGGTCTGTCAAAACCCCAAAATGTGCATTTTTAAAACTGAAACTTGCATAAGTTTCAAACCGGGCATCTGAACCGAGTGCCGTAAGTTAGTGCAAGTTTATTTTATCATTTTTAAGGTTTTTGATGGGGTTTCGGTGTATTTAGGCCAATATCCAGGGTTTTGGTATGTCAAATCTCCAAAATGGGCCTTTTTCGAGCTGAAACTTGCATTAGTTTCAAACCGAGCATCCGAACCGAGTTTCATAAGTTCGTGCAAGTTTATTTTATCATTTTTGAGGTGTGTGATGTGGTTTTGGTGTAGTTAGTCCAATATCCGGCATTTTGGTCTGTCAAAACCCCAAAATAAGCCTTTTTGGAGCTGAAACTTGCATAAGTTTCAAACCGGACATCCAAACTGAGTGCAGTAAGTTTGTGCAAGTTTATTTTATCATTTGTGAGGTGTGTGTGATGTTTTTTTGGTGTATTTAGGCCGATATCTGGCATTTTGGTCCAACAAAACTCCAAAATGGGCCTTTTTGGAGCTGAAACTTGCATAAGTTTCAAACCGGGCATCCAAACCGAGTGTCGTAAGTTTGTGTAAGTTTATTTTATCATTTTTGAGGTGTGCGATAGGTTTCAATGTAGTTAGGTAGATATCCGGCATTTTGGTCCAACAAAACTCCAAAATGGGCCTTTTTGGAGCTGAAACTTGCATAAGTTTCAAACCGGGCATCCGAACCGAGTGCCGTAAGTTAGTGTAAGTTTATTTTATCATTTTTGAGGTGTGTGATGTGGTTTCAGTGTATTTAGGCTGATATCTAGCATTTTGGTATGTCAAAACCCCAAAATAGGCCTTTTTGAAGCTGAAACTTGCATAAGTTTCAAATCGAGCATCCGAACCGAGTGCCGTAAGTTCTTGAAATTTTATTTTATCATTTTTGAGGTGTGTGATGTGGTTTTGGTGTAGTTAGGCCGATATCCGGCATTTTGGTTTGTCAAAACTCCAAAATGGGCTTTTTTGGAGCTAAAACTTGAATCCCTATAAAATTAAATAAGTTTGTGCAAGTCTATTTACATATGTGAAGTGTCATGCGGTTTGTAGGCCGTTAGGCTGAAATCTTTTTTTTTTTTTACGTAACATTTTCTATAAATAATAAATGTACCAAAGTAAATAATTTTATAAACTTACCAAGGCAAATGACAACCTCCCTACTGGCTGAGTATTGTCTTCATGAGAACCTCTATCTAGGCCTGCTGCTCCTTGAGCTCTGTCATCTCAACCCCCATCTCTGCATTCAATCTCTCAGCTGTCTCAGCTCTCTGGGTGGCTGCCTCAGCTCTTTGGGTGGCTGCGTGAAACCTAGCATCGCTCTTGACGGTAGAGGACGATTCCGTCGGCTCCATCCCACTCCCTAAGCCACGCACATATCCACACCTCTTGCCCAGAATAGTCTCTTAGATCTGGCTATCGGTCGGCGATTGCTCACCCTCAGGGGTCGGCCGAACACGCATCTCGACCATCTCGTCTTAAAAAAACATAAATATTTGTTAAGTTTTGATGCCAATTTTCAGTCTAGGTTTTTTTCATTAATTAATTAATATAATTAAGTTTTGATGCCAATTTGGGCTTTTTTTAGAGTTTAATAATAGGTTTGAGTTGTTGCACTGATCATATGGAGGACAGGTCGTTTAAGGTTGACCCTCAAATACAGATTTAGAGTGTGTTATCAAAGCATCTTAATTAGATCATCTTGAATTTAATTTCAACGGTTAATATTTGCTTAACATAAAAGAAAAAAAAATATTTAACTTCAAATCAAATTTAAAAAAAAAAAAAAACATTTTTTATATCCGACCATGTGTATTAACTATAACTTTTCATTTATCCAAGGAAAGGTCTCACGGGAAAAATCTTACTGGTAGATTGAAGCATTTAAGGGGTATTGAAACATCAATACTTCTTTTATGGAGCTGCAGAACTTCAGGGATTGGTTTTTCTTGGTTGATTGTTAAAGAGGACAGGAAATAATCCTAAAGCAGTTTATGTCTGGGAGGCCTCTTTGTCTGTAAGGTGTTTAGCCAGCAGTGTATGAAACAGTATATGTTATAATTGTATGCATGGATTAGCACTCCAATCCCTAATTTTTTTTTTAAGGTGTTTTACGTACAAGTTTTCTTTATTTATGCTGTGTGACAAAACAAGACGTATTCTTCTGTAGACAAGCAATGTCAAGTTAATATGACTTGATGTTTGATTATTATCATCCTTTTTGTACCATGGAAACAATCTTTGAAGAATATAAACCAAATTTATACGAGTGAAGTGAATTTCCTTTTGTAATTGCTTGTTTTTTGTTTGATGTTGATGGATAGTGGAGTATTCTTCTCTAAGTTTGGCATGTGATAGTAAATTATCAGTATAACATTAAATAAATATGTCTAATACATTACTAATAATTTAATTTCATGTTATCTGAAATATAAAATTTAATACAAAAATTTGAAGCATGAATTAAAAATGTATTATTCTAAAGATTTTTACCAAATTTTCATGTGCCCTCCCCCTTTTATTTTTAATAATTACATGATAATATATAACTAAGTAAAGTTCATAAATTTTGGCCTCATTTATATAAAAATTTATTTTATGAGATGTGATATGAAAAAAGATGACTTTTTCTTTAACTTTTTTAATGATTTCAAGTTTCTGACAAACAATATATATATATACACACACACACACACACACACACACTAAAAAAACCTAAAAACACTAACTTCAAATATACACACACACACACACACACTAAAAAAACCTACAAACAATAACTTCAAATACTGACTTAGAGCTGAAATCCTAAAACAACTAATTTCAAGTACTAATTTTTAACAATCAACATATAAAATTATGCAAAATATGCCAAAAAGTAATTTAACAATTTTACTAATATAGCTTTCAAGAAATTATGTAAATTATATATATATAGATAGATAGATATTCATATAGAGCGATGGAGAGAAACGAGCGTTCGATCCAAAGAGAGAAACTGAGAGATCAAATGCAAAATAGACAGGCGCGGCGAACGATGGTGGTGGAAGCAGCGATGCGACGAACGGTGGCAGTGGAAGCTGCGGCGCGACGAACGGTGGTGGCAGACTTAGATTTAGGAGTTGAGAGACATAGAGAGAGAGAGAGAGAGAGAGAAAAAAAATAGAACAAGAGAAAGAGAAAGAGAGAGAGAGAGAGAGAGAGAGAGAAAAAAAAAAACAGAACAAGAGAGAGAGAGAGAGATCGTGCCACGTGAACATTTGGGGATTTTATACGACTATTAGCGACGCACACAGAACGTCGCTAATAGTCTTAACGAGCGTCGCTAAAGGTCAAACAGATTATTTGCGACGCAAACTTGGGTGTCGCAAAAAGTCTCATGTTATTCGCGACGCACAGTGCGTCGCAAATAATCTTTTGGTCGTCGCTAAAGCCTTCGCGCCCTTTTTTCTTAGGAGGGAAAAACATTATTTGCGACGCACACATGGGCGTCACTAATAGTCACGTGGGCGTCACTAATAGTCACTATTATCGACGCCCACGTGTGCATCACAAATACTGTGCGTCGCAAAAAACCTATTTTCTTGTAGTGGGTCCATCTCAATGTACAGACCCTTAAAAACCTTACAGCCTGTGCAAGAGTTGTAGGTCTGGTCCATCTCAATGTACAGACCCCTAAAAACCTTGCAACCTGTGCAAGGGTTATAAGTCTGGACCATCTTAATGTACAGACCCCTAAAAACCTTGCATCTTGTGCAAGAGTTATAGGTCTGGTCCATCTCAATGTACAGACCTCTAAAAACCTTACAACTTGTGCAAGAGTTATAGGTCTGGATCATCTCAATGTAGAGACCCCTAAAAACCCTGCAGCTTGTGCAAGAGTTATAGGCATGATCCATCTCAATGTACAGACCCCTAAAAACCTTTGCAGCTTGTGCAAGAGTTATAGGTCTGGACCATGTCAATGTACAGACCCCTAAAAACCTTGCAACCTGTGCAAGAGTTATAGGCCTAGTCCATTTCAATGTACAGACCCCTAAAAAACCTTGTAGCCTTTGCAAGAGTTATAGGTCTGATCCATCTCAGCTTACAGACCACTACAATCCTTGGAAACTGTCACGAGAATTACAGATCAGTGACCTCAAGAGAGGGACCTTGCCCCCAATACAAGCAATGAAGGCTTGGAGTATCTTACAAGGGAGATTAATCAGTATTGATTCCTGGGTTTAAATTAATCCTACTCAAGTTATTACCAGTTCTGGATCAATTATTATTACAAGTCTTCATGTTCAGTTATTATCAATCCTGGTGACAGATGTTCTGATTATGAAAGATTTGTTCAATTATCGTGATTAATTAATTACAAGTTTCTCAACTCGAAAGGCATTATTCAGCTTATACTCATTTGAAAGATTAAAGGGGAGATCTGAAAGTTTATTCAATTCCTGAACAACCTTGCTTAATGAAATTAAAGTTTGAAGGGCTGGAGCCCAAGCTTATACTACAGAACAGTGATGGGTTGGAATAGTGCTAAAGTCTACTTGGCACGTTATTAACATCCACAACAGTTTACAAAATCTACAAGTATTGCTATTCGAAAGAATGAAAGATACTCAAGTTCGGAAAAAGGAAACTTTCATTGATGATCAAAGAAAAGGATACATCAATAAAAAAAAAAAAAAACAAAACAACAAAACAACAAGAAAATACAAAATCCTAAACTACTGCTTCAGTGTTGATTGGGGCAGGCATTTCTGTTAGGGGAAGTTCGGAGAGGGTTCCTTTATCACCCTCGTTCTAAACCTCGACCTCAATTGGAGGGACTTCCACGTTGTCAATCCTAGACAGATCGAGGTCGGGATACTTTATGAGAAGCTTGGATCTGAAGGTGATATACCTATGTTGGATCAGCTCACCACCCATCTCCTCAACTTCGGCCTTCATTTCTACTTCGTTCTGGGCCTTGGCAGATTCGACCGCTTCTTTAGTCTTCTGGATGGAGGCGGACTGGAAGTCATTAAATTTCTTCTAAAGCTCATTCAGCTTCCAAGCAAAGGAGTCCCTCTCAGACTCTATGATAGACAAGGAGTTCGCCACCTCCTTTAGCTTCTCCTCGACAGCAGAAGCTTTAGACTGGGTTGTCTCCAGTTGTAGCCTGGTCTCATCCAGCTTGAACTGGAGATCATCGACCATCTTCACATCCACAGTTGAGTCCATAAGGGCAACAAGGCCATGCATGGTCTGTAAAATACGAAACAAACACGTTAGAGCAGAAAAAGTTATAAAATATGAAAGAAGAAGAGTAGAGATTCGGAGGATACCTTCAGCTGGAGAGACATCAGCTCGGTAAGGGTCTTTTCTGGCTTTTGCCCTTTGTACCCCCGTGGGCCAGTAGCCTAGAACTCATCGAAGGCCTTCTTCGCGGCTTCGTACCCGGAGTCCTCAGGTCTTGGAGCAGTATCGGTAACTGCCTTCCCCTTCCCCTTTCGCCTGCTCGACACTTCAAGGGCTAAGGGAAGGGTAGGCACCACAACAACAACCTCCCTCTCGTCCGCAGATGAAGTTCAATCGGGTGAGTTGGAGAGCAACCTCATCCTCTTTGTTTGGAGTGGTTGCTCGACAAGGGAAGAGGTCTCCCCCGCCTTCTTCTTCCTTGGAGCCCACTTGGTCAATAGGGATTTCTTTAGGTTTTCTGCTTGGCTCTTGGCTAGTTCGGCAGCTATCAGATTTTCTGGCATCAGGACAACGGTATGCGCTCTGTTACTGGTCTGAAGAAACCGACAGTATCTATCCTGAAGGTCTAAAGTAAAAACTAATATCTTTCAAGCACTCTTGACTGCACGAAAATCACAAAACACAGAGGTTAGAAAAATAGTGAAGAGGTAAAAATATAAACAGAAGCAGAGTTGCAATAAGAGAAGGGGGTCTCACCCTTAATCCCGGTACTCTGGGGAAATTTTGAGATCCGATCTTGGAAGTCCTCCCGCTCCCATCCTCCTCCTAAAAAGAAGTACCACTTCTTTCAAGTCTTATTGGAAGTTGTTACTGAGGAGAGGGGTTTAAACCCCTTGTCAAAGGACATAAAATAGGCCATCTGACCTCATACACTTCAGATATATATTACTACGGATCAGGTTAAGATCTACCTTGACGCCGTTCAGGTGCCCTAACACTATGAACCCTAACAGATGTCTCCAACTATTGAGATTAAGGTCGGCAGGACAAACATTGAACCATTGAAAAAACTGTTTTACCAAAGGAGGGAGGAGGAGTCTAAGTCCCATCTCAAATCATTCAAGATAGATGTAAATCTCCCCTGGACCGACGTCAAAAGGACGATCTAAAGAGCTGGGAGCTCTGCATGTGACATTTTTGGGGAATTTGAAAGCAGCCCTCAGTTCACTTAGCATGTCCTGAGTAATAGCGCTTTCTCCTTCCTCTCTTTGGGAGGGCCTGCCAGAGGTCCCCCCTACTCTGTTCCTAGGCTCGATAAATGCATCTACGATTCTAACTCCGGGGCTAGAGGGAGACCCTACTGACCCATTTTTGGGGCCACCGGAAGAATTACTACCCATAATATGAACTTAAGATGGCACAGTTGTCCTCGAAGAGCTTCCTGTGCCATAACCAATGCCCGACATTGCATCTAAAGCCGACATGAAATAGAAAAGAAAAAAAAAACAGCAACAGAAGAAGAAGAAAAGGCAGAAAATGGAAAGGAAAACGAGAGAGGGAAAGACAAATCGAACCTAAAGCACGACCGGATGAGGGAGCTTCGAACGGCGTCGATCTCTCCGAGCTTTCTGGTCACTCTGACTTAACGACCAGAATTCTTTTGAAGTGAAGAAAATGATGAAGGGAGGGCATACGTGTATCCCTTCCCCTCTTTTTTATAGGTTTGCATAAGTAGGGGCCCAACCAGTTGAACCGTCACCATGGTTGAGGCCAATGATGGCCTCAAAAGCCTAAACGACAGCCTGCACAATGAATGTCGCATCAACGGTCGTCTAGGAAAACGGAAAGAAAAGATGCGTGACATGACGGAAGCCCTCAGCCCTAGTTATGCGTATTGCTAAACTAAGGCTCGGGGAGAGTGGCTGATATGCCATAAAGTGATAGACCAATCTTCACATGACACGTGTGCCTACAGAACAACCAAAATTCATCCATCCAGAGCAGGTTTAAACATATGGCCTTCAGAGCTTATAGATCGGAAGCCCATGCAACCCTTGAACTAAACTCAAGCTCGGAAGACATTATAAACAATCACAAGAAGGTTCCGAGCTTATTGCCGCCTTAAGCACCCTACCGAGCTAAAGATAAGGAAACAGTATTCAACAAGGATACTGCCGTTCAAGCTCAGTGTTCAACATGGTAACTGCCACTCTCTAATGATCAAATCCCTACTTTCACGGCTCTAAATCCTAATCAACTTAGGAGATCCGCAGCCTATAAATAAAGCTCTAAGGTACGCTTTTATTTTTATGTTCATTCAATTATTTTTAATTACAGTCTTTCAATTCAATTTTTATTGATTTTATCATCGGAGCGACTACTGTCGGAGCCAACCCAGTGGCCCTCTGATCTCTTTCTTTGAATGTTCAACAGGCGACAGAGAGCGGAGCCCCTACCGACCAAAAAGTGCAACATCAATTGAGTAGCCGTTCATTTTTTATAGTCTCCTAAAAGACCCTTACTCTACAATATTTTAAATATTTTCAAAAGGATAAACTTAGTTCCAAACTTGATATGATCAGTAACTTAATAATAATCACTTGAAACCTAGATGTTAGTTCTTGATAAAAATTGGACACTTAATCCCACTCGTTTTTAAGATGTTATATCAGTATTTTATTACCGTAATACAAGGGCTCTTGTGCCACTTAACTAAGGTAATTAAATATATGACAGTTGAGTCATTTAATTTGTTGCCTTGACAAGAAAACTACTGCTTTTCAGATGATTAAAAAAGGAGGCGGTGATGGATTCAATATTAAGAGATGATCCTATTCACATATTTATGACATTATTGTTGGATAAATTAGCATGGTAAATTACAGTCGTAGGGATAGTTTTGTTGGAGATGTCAGTAAAATATATAGGTTACTAAATAAATGCAGGTATTTGATTTAATACTCCACGGATGTTTTTAGTATCATCTTTTTGTATAGCTAAAGATGATGTGAAGACGTTTGAAGAGATTCTAAATTTACAATTTGACGATGCGTCCAAAGGACTCAACTGGTGAAGTTGATTTCTGGGTTTTTTCAAAAAGAAAAAAAGGTGCACCACTCAACCCTTCTAAAAAATAAGCTAGCAGAGCAATTGCAAACCCCCTTGTCCACTCTCAACCCCACCAGTGGTTACATAATAAAACTGTAAGCAATTGTAATTTGTTGCAAACCATTCAATAAAGTGCATGACACGTCTAGTCTCTAGATAAGGATATGAGATAATGGGATAATCCAGAATGGACTGAGTTTCTTTGCCTGCATGGCCATGGTCAGGTGACAGATCGATAGATGCATTTTGGTTTCCCATGATTTAAAGTTTAAACATTCAGCGTAAAATTCCTGTCGGAGCCCATATCAACTTGTGATGATCATTTGCGAGTTGATAGCGATAATGGGGCTTTATAAGAGCCATTTAAATTACAATTTAACAAGAAAAGAGGTGCTGGGTGTACTGGTCTGGACATCAATTTTGATATTAGATAGACAGGCCTTTAATTATTGGGGGGGGGGGGGCCGCCACCATGTGCAATGGCTAAAACACTGGTGACCCGCCCTCACCCCCACTTTGCTCAGTTCTAGTAATTGGTTCTAAATAATTAAGAGTTATTGTAACATGCAAGGTTACTTAATTTGTATGATGAGAAAGAAACGTTGTTGTATAGTATTCCCTTAGGGGCCTAAGGAATTAATTTTTGTATATCCATGCTAATGGTGCCCCAAGGGAAATTAATGAGGGATTTTAATTATTAAATGCATTATTGCTAGTTCCAAATATTGGAAAAATAACCTAATTTAATTATATATAAGTTATTTTTCACAGTCGTTCAAAAAAATCCTTAAGCCTAAAATCTGATTCTTAAAACCCTTGAATCCAAACTAAACGTTTCAACTCTTATGATCATAAAAATATTAAATCTGCAGATGTAGCATATTAAAAAAGTTCTTGCATGGCATCTGAAATCACTAACAATAAAAAAAAAATATATTAAATCCCGAAACGTTTTAAATTTTATCACTAAATAATTAAAAATAATAATAAACTCCCTAAAATCCTAACCCCGCCCACACCCACCCACCCAACCAACCCAAAAAAAAAAAAAAGAAGGAAAAGAAACCCTAAAACCCCAATTTTGAAAATTGTTCCTCTTAAAAAAATTTATCCCTAGATCAACCATAAATTATAAAAACAATCATTAAAATCTTGACATATACTTTTATCTTAAAAATAATGAATCGGGAATTTTTTAAATTATAATATTACATTTCATGTATTACAAATTTTCAACTTTTCAACACATAAGAATATCAAGAATTCATGTATAACACTACAATAAATCACTCTGCTAACATCACTCTAATATGGGCCTTGAGGCAAAAAGTCCAACCTAACTCAATAGCTTAATTAATTATAAACCCAAGGACCCTAAGATCAGTTAGAATCTTAATGAAATATTTAAATATTACTTTAAAAACTTTAAATGACTTTATTAACCATATGTCGTTAAGAATATTAATAATAAATTAATGACTAATTTCTTGTTAAAGTTTTCTGGTTTATGACATTTTTTCCTAGATTAGTGCTTTTATAGGAGAAAAGATATGTGGGGTATTCTAATATCATAAGAAGCTGGTGAAACAACTATTACCTTTCTTACTATAGAATTCAATTTTTGAAAAATAAAATAAAGAGGGAATAAAAAAAAATAAACACAAGTTTGATGTGGTTTAGCTTTGGTTGCCTACATCTACGGACAAAACCTCCACATTGTCTTTTTATTTTATTTCTTTCATATATATACAAGTTTTACAATGAGAAAAGATATAGACAAGAAGAAGAATAAAGTCATATAAGATAAGATATAATCAATCTACCAAATTTAGGAAAAGAAAATATTTTTTTCATAAAGAAGGAAAGTATTTCATTTTGAACAAGGAAAGTCTTCTCTCCCATTTAAATGAGGAAAGTTGTATCTTCCTCAAGAAAAAAAGTCTTCTCTTCTTTATGGAGAAAAGTCTTCTAATTAAATAAGAAGGAAAGATTTTATTTCCTTTAATAAAATCTTTATTTTTTTTAATAACGTCAATAATTTTAATAGAAAAAAAAAACACAACAATAAAGTTAGAGTAACATTTAGCTCCAAGGAGAAATCTTGGCCTACCAAATCACGTGTTTAAGCTAGGTGTGCCAAACATGAGCACTTAAATTCAGGATTTTTATTACAATGCTTACCCGTTGCCACCTAAATGTGTTATATCATAAGCTAATTTTAACAATGTTTTCCATCTCTAATGGACTTGTTAACTCCACTTTTTATCTAGTCCCACATTTCTTTTATTATCTATTTTTCTCTTATTTTTTTCTTTCACTACTTTCTCACATAAAATATTAAAAAAAAAAAATTACAACTGTGGTCAGCGAAAAGACTGGCCACAATTAACAAACAATTTAATACGAGCAATTTAACAAGAATTTAATAACTTATCCATTGGAACAATTTTTTCTTATGATATTAACACCATTAAAGTAGTGTTCTAGTCCGTAACCCCCACTCTCATGAGTTGTGATTATATAACAAATAATAGCCGTGAAAACTTTCAAATTATAAGCCATCCGTAAAAGGGTTGGCAATGAACTATTTGGGATTTTGGTCTTCATGCTAAGTTGCTAACCGTTGAGCTTTAGGAGGCATGTGATTTCTTGATGAGAAACTAAGTGAGTCTCTAGGGGAGCTTTTTAATTGCACAAAAAGTGCTTTGTAAACTCACTTTTGCGACTTTTGCAATGCAAAATCAACTGAAAGTTTTGTCAAACGATCAATCACAGTTTTTTGGAGTAACTTTGCAAACACGGACACGACACAATAAAAACTTGATAAGGCTAATTGGGTGTATACATACATACATAAATGTATATATACATATAAGAAATAAAGTCAACTCACTAATCAGTGTAGGACATGATGTTTTTGAAACACTGTTACTGACAAAATCTGTCTTAATTTTTTTTTTTTTATCGCACATTGACGGAACGAAATGTTAAGTTATAATTTTTTGATAAATTATACTAATTTTTTTAATATTTATTTAAATTACACACATGTTTTTATAATTTAAAAAAATGATATTGACTTTCTCTATCAAAAATAGTCAAAAAAATGATTCAAACAAAAATAATAAAATATCTCCTCCACTACGCTTCCCAAATCGACCACCACAGCCACCGATCTACTACCACAACCACCACGCAAAATCTCAAATCAACCACCACAGCCACTAATCTACTACCACAATCTGGAAGGCAGGCACACCCACACCCACAACCCTTATATATATATGTGTGTGTGTGTGTGTGTGTGTGATATTACAACTCAATAATGGCTCTTACACCTTCATCCATAATGTTATTGGAAGAAAAAACCTTTAAAACCGTATCCAATTCTTTGCTCTCCGAACCCAAAAACCTTCATCCCTTTAACACCAACTCCATCACGTTACGGTATCCAACGATACTTGGCAGCCTCTGAAACGTCTCAAGATAATATCCACCACCACCGAGAAGAATGAGTTATCTGTAAAAAGTCGAATGTCACAAGAAGTGATGATATCAACACCACTGCCAATACAAGCCCCGTGTATGGCGACAATCATACTGTTTGACAGTCGTTCAAATGGAGACATTGAGTTTAGGGCTTTGAAGTCGATGCCAAAGCAGAAGTAATATCTGTTGTCAGAAAAGACTATCACGCCAACGATGGCGAAGCCAACGATTTGCAATCTTTGGAGCACCACCACCACTAGATCTAAAAAATGAATGTTTTCTATATATATATATGAGTCTTCTGATGGGTTTTTGATCTTCTTCCACCTATAACAATAATAAACCAAAACAAAAAAAATAAAAACAAAACAAAAAACATTAATGGGTAAAGAGATAATCAAAGTTATAAAATCGAAATTTATGGAATCAAACATACGAGAATTTGCTGCATTTTGGTTTGGAAGAAGAAAAAAATTCAGTTTTTCCAATGGAGTAATGCTACTCTTACCTTTATATTTTACTAAAAATGTTTACTTTCATGAGTTGGCAATGTTGTATTGACTGAATATTACATCATTATATGACATGATGTGATATTCAACCAATATAACACTATCAACTCATGAAAGTAAACACTTTTGGTATAGTTTTTAAGTAAGCTGTAAAGATCCAAAATTTTGGAATAAAATTTTTTTTTAAAAGAAGTGTGCGAACATAAAATGTGTATTATATACGAGTAGATGTATGTATATATATATATATGCGATACAATGTATAAGATACATGCATGCAAGCATTCAAGTATGATGATGTGTGTGAGTGATGTATTGTGGTTATGTGTGTGTGTGTATATATATATATATATATATGTGAGTACATGTATAATGTGTGTATCATGAATGTGTATGTAAATAATATAAAGTATGGTGTATAGGTGTGTGGGGTGAATTGTATATAGATATCCATATACATATATGTATATATGCAAAAAGAAAGAAAGTGGGAGGCAGCAGTGAGTTGTGTGTGTACAGTGTGTGTCAGCTTGTGTGCAAGTGGGTCTGTGCGTGCAGGTGGCTGTGTGTGTGTATGTGAAGACTAACTGTGTGTGTGTAGTGTGTATAATATAATATATATATATATATATATATTATATGTTTGAAAAACCAAAAAGCAAACAATGCATTTAATGCATTCTGAAAAGGAAGGAAAGAGAGTGGAAATCAGGGCAGTCGGACTGCTGCAGGGAGGTGGCGTGAGAGGATAGATATACCTAGGTGTATGTGAGTGTATATCCGTTGGTTTAGAGGGAGGAAAAGTGAGAAAAGAAAGGGAGACAGAGAGCATTACTGGGAGATTAGGAGGTGAACCAAAAGGGAGAAAAATCAGCAGGAATAAGGGGGAGCGCAACAACCCAGAAAAGAAAACCAAGAAAGGTAAGCTAGCTTCAATTCTGTTTTGAAATTTTTGAAGCATGCTCATTAGTTTTAAATCACTAGATCTTGTTGAACATGAAATATAGATCGGAATGCAAAAAGAATCAAATGAAATGGTTGAGAAATAAGCTAGAAAACAGTAGTTACAGGTTTCCTCCGTGGTTCGGGTGCATCAACATTTTATGTATAAAACCTAACCTAAACAGCCTAGATTGTCACGCCCCAAATTCCAGCGAACCCGAGGCGTGAGTAACGAGACAAAAAGAAATAAAATAATAACGAAATGAAAGATAACAATGACATTCTCATACAGTCCATACACTGTTCTAATACATACATAAAGTCTGGTCCGTTGGTTCACAATATTCAAAATGTAATACAGTCTCGGGCTTATGCCCTTACAAAATATCAAAAGCGCCCATCGGGCCCAATATAACCCTCAATCAGACCGTCTCTATATCCCGCACAGCTGGAACATCATCTGAAATGTTTGCCCCACTAAAGGGGTCAGCTCAACATGCTGGTACAATATAATGCTAATGCAAGAAACAAAACTAAGGTCGTGGCATGTGCGAGTGTACAGTTATTTCTATATGGCATTCTATATCATGATGACAGTATATAGACAGTATACAGTATATGAGCAATATGCGTGACACACCCATACAACTCTATGCCACCCATGTCTCATGATACGGTCATTCTCCGCTGGCATGAGTACCGCCACTTATGTCTCGCTTCACGGTCCGGGATCCGTCAGGCTTGCAAGTACCTAATGGCCGATTTTGGGTTTTTCACCACAGGATCTGCACCCTCATAATGCAAGGCACCAAGTGCTTACCCACGCCATGTCCAAGGAATCACACCATGCCAATATGCTCTAATCTCATCATGTCATAATGCAATCCCAATGACGCATTTCAGTCATACATAAAACATGCTTTCAAGTGTACGATTCATAACATCGACAGTTCTTCAAGCAGATAATTCACACACCACGTTAACACATGCGATATACTCATAATCATCATCCAACTAAACAAGATAGCACATAGCACATAAGCATGTGAACACTCGGACAAACATGTGAACAATTAATGCAGCAAAGCAAGTATTCCTAATCTCAATTCTATTTCTTACTTAGCACAATATATCGTACCTGGTAATCGATCTCAAACCGGAAAAGTATACTCGTAGTCAAGTGAAACCACCGTAAGAACACTGAAGGTCAGGTCACCTTCTCTTTGCCTTTCCGTGTCCCTAAAATTCATAACATGAAACTCAGTTTATTGGTCACTTGAATTATGCTATTCATCAAATTTTACGTCTTTATCTTATAAGCTTCTACTTTGCTACGTTAAACTCTACTATTGAATCCGGGGCATTGAAGAAAATAAGTTTAGGCTTTCGTAGAATTCAATTCGGGCATCTGGGTCAAAAAGGGCAAAACAGTCATTTTGCACTTTACACGGGTCCTTACATTTCGTGACCTCTTTTCACAAATCGGACTCCACGGTTGAGTCCGGAATGTTCGAGATAATAAAATTCCACTATTTGTTTACCTAATTCGGAATTCGTCTGACAGTGTTTCAAGTTAGGGGCATTTTGGTAATTTTAAGGGTTACTACGGGTCTTTTATTTTTCGGGACCCCGTCTCGTAAAACGGACCTCACCATTGGTCTCAGAATGGTCGAGATAGTCAAAATACACCTATGACTTGTCCCATTTGGACTCCGGGATGTTTTTGAATATTTAATTAATTAAATTAATTTAATTAAATAATTAATTAATTAATTTAATTAATATTTTATTAATATTTTAATCAGGTGGGTCAAAGTGTAATTTCTAACAGTTGGGGGGGTCAATTCGTAATTTCTGAAAGTTCAGGTTAAGGTTCAAATTCAAAAGGTTCAAATTCCAAAAGGTTCAAATTCCAAAAGGTCCAAATTAAAACTAGTTTAATTTGTTATTCTAAATTAGGTTAACCAAACAGGGCTTATCCAGAACAGGGATAGGATATCCCTGTTCCTATTTTAAATTTAAAAGTTTTTAATTTCTTATCTCCGTAACCAAACGCCCCAATTTGGTTTTTTTAATTTAAAACCAGTGGGCGACACGTGGCAGGGACGGGTCAGCCCAAGCCCGACCCGACCCGAACCGACCCGACCCGACCCGGACCCGTACAGTCATCGTCTCCCCCCCGTTTTTCTGGTAGGGTTCCGACAGTCTCCGGTCACCTTCTCCGGCGACGTCGCCAGAATTTCAGGAAAATCAAGTTTTCAAACTTGATTTTCTTGGTGTTTTTGATGCCCCTTTCAATCCCAAACCATTCTAAAACATTTTTGGAACCCTTTAACATCATTTTGAAGCTCTTAATCACAATGAAAAGCCTAAACTCCCCCCCATGGCCGTGACCTGCACATTCATTTTTCTCCCTCATTTCTCAACCATTTTGGTTGATTCTTGTCCCTAAATTCTCCATATTTAATGCTCTATAAGTTCCAACAATTAAATCTAAGCAATAGGCTACAAAACAAGTTGGATAATTGAGAGATTTTCTAGAGAGAGAAAGCTTACGGTTATGGGTTTCCAACCCTGTGATGGTGCTCCTCTCCTCTTGCTTTGCCTCTGTTCTCCCCTTTGGCCTCCTTAGCTTCCTTCTTTCTGCTTCTCTTTCAAAAAACCAGAGCACACACCTCACTCTCTCTCTTTCCTTTCACTTTCTCTCTCTACACTTCTCTCTCTCTCTCTCTCTAAAATCCCACGACAGGTCTGTTCTTTCTCCATCCTCTTCACTCACTTATACACACCTATACATGCAGACCACACTCACACACTTCCAACCACCCTCTTACACACACCATGCCTCCCATGCCCCTTGGAGTGTTTTACACTCCATCACCCACTCACTCACTACACACACCCACCCACATGGCACACACAATCAGCTTTTATACATATATATATACACATTTAAATACACACTCATATGTACACACATATACACACCAAACAATTTAATTTATATATACATACACACACATCATAACAATAATAATAATAATAATAATAATAATAATAAATAAAAAAAAATTAATGATAACAACTTGAGAATTTTATTTTAAAAAAAAAATTTTCAGGTTGTTACATAGATCTAATCCTATAAGATGCAGAAAATGATTAGGGAGGAAAATAATGAAAAATAGTAGAGAACTGGGGCTGAAATGGGAGAAGTTCAGTTGACCGGAGCTGGCCGGAGCTACTGTTCTTTCCTGTTTCGAGGAGATATATTGCACCAAACCAAAATCTAGACCTAGGTGTGAATCCCTTAGGAAAAATCGAAGAAAACTGGGTGGGTTTCGTGTTGAAAAATGGTCAGAAATGGGGTGTCGTCGCTGGAGAGGGCGACGGAACCCTACTGTCTCTCGTCGGATTGTCGTGGAGACGATGGACAGGTAGGCTGAAGGGGGGTTGGGCCTGTTCTGTGAATTGGGCTTGGGCATGTTTTAAATTAAAAGGGTTTGGGTTGTTTGGGTTTAAAAAGGGGTGTTGGGCCGTTTTGGTTTTAAAAGAAAATTGGGCCTGGTTTGGTTTTGGGGCCCAAAGGTTTCAAAAAGAGAAAAAAATTGAAAAGGGACGCACAGTGGCGCCCCTGGGTTTTGAACTCAGGTGGATTGGTTTGGGGAGGTGACACGTTGCCAGCGTGTCACCCATTTCTCTCCTGACTAAAACTGCATCCAATTTGTATATATATTATGCTTGAAAGATTTAATATGATTAAATTATTTTAATTAAATTAAATACTCCTAAATGGCCCCGAAGCCCAAATGCGACAAATAATATATGTTTTCTTACTATCTTAGATCTCCTAAGACCAACGGTGAGGTCTGTGAGGTGAGACGAGGTCCCGAAAAATAAAAGACCCGTGGAACCCCTGAAAATTATCAAAATGCCCCTGAGTCAAAACACAGTCAAACGAATCCTGATTAAAATAAAAAAATAGTGGAATTCTATTATTTCGAACATTCCGGACTCATCCGTTGGGTCCAATTTACAAGGAGAGGTCTTGGCATGTAAGAACTTGTAAAAGTACAAAATAACAGTTTTGTCCTTTTTAGCCCAAACGTCCAAATTAAATTTCGTAAAAGCCTAAGCCTATTTTCTTCAATGTTCCGGACTCAACAGTAGAGTTTAACTTGGAAAAATAGAAACTCATAAAAATAAAGACATAAAATTTGATGAATAACATAACTCAAGTAGCAATAGACTGAGTTACATTTTGTGGTTTTAGGAACACCGAAGGGAGAGGAGAAGACTGATTGACTCTTTGGACAGATACAGTAGATGGACTACGTTCTCATTGATTAGTTCGACTACACCGCGAGTACGATCTCTTAGGGTTGAGACCAACCCATCATGTGTCACGCCCCGAATTCCAGCGAACCCGAGGCGCGAGGAACGAGACAAAAGAAATAAAATAATAAAGGAATAAAAGATAATTAATGACAATCACATACATTCTATATACTGTTCTGATACACACAGAAGGTCTAGTCCACTTGCTTACAACATGTAAGATGAAATACGGTCTCGGGCTTATGCCCTTACACAATATCAAAAGCACCCCTTGGGTCTAACATAGTCCCTAATCAGATCATCTCCTCGTCTCGTACAGCTGGGACATCATCTGAAATGTTTGCCCCAATAAAGGGGTCAGCTCAACATGCTGGTACAATATAATGCTAATGCAAGAAACAAAACCAAGGTCGTGGCATGTGCAAGTGTACAGTTATTTTTATATGGCATTCGATATCATGATGACAGGATATGAACAATGTACAGTATATAAGCAGTATGCGTGACACACCCATGCAACTCTATGCCCACCCATGTCTTATGATACGGTCCTTCCCCGTCGGCATGAGTACCTTGTATGTCTCGCTTCACGGTCCGGAATCCGTCAGGCTGGCAAGTACCTATTGGCCGATTTTGGGTTTTTCACCACAGGATCTGCACCCTCATAATGCAAAGCACCAAGTGCTTACCCACGCCATGTCCAAGGAATCACACTATGCCAATATGTTCTGATTTCATCATGTCATAATGTAATCCCAATGATGCATCTCATTCATACATAAGGCATGCCTTCAAGTACACAATTCATAATATCAACAGTTCTTCAAAGCATATAATTCACACACTACACTAACACATGCAATATGCCCACAATCGTCATACAACTTAACAAGATAGCACGTAGCACATAAGCATGTGAACACTCAAGCAAACATGTGAACAATCAATGCAGTAAAGCAAGTATTCCTAATCTCAATTCTATTTCTTACTTAGCACAATATATCGTACCTGATAATCGATCTCAACTCAAGAAGGTGCACTCGAAGTATGGTAGAATCACAGTGAGAATGCCGAAGGTCATATCACCTTCTCCTTGCCCTCTCGTGTTCCTAAAATCATAACATGAGATTCAGTTTAATTGTCACTTGAATTATGCTATTCATCAAATTTTATGTCTTTAATTCATAAGTTTCTATTTTGCTAAATTAGACTCTACCATTGAGTTCGGGACGTCGAAGAAACTAAGTTTAGGTTTTTGTAGAATTCAATTCGGATACCTGGATTAAAAAGGGCAAAACAGTCATTTTGCACTTTACACGGGTCCTTACATTTCGTGACCTCTTTCCACAAATCAGACTCCACGGTTGAGTCCGGAATGCTCGAGATAATAAAGTTTCACTATTTGTTTACTAAATTCGGAGTTCGTTTGACTGTACTTTAATTCAGGGGCATTTTGGTAATTTCATACGTTACTACGGGTCTTTCATTTTTCGGGACCCCGTCTCGTAAAACGGACCTCACCATTGGTCTCAGAATGGCCGAGATAGTCAAAATACACTAATGACTTGTCTCATTTGGACTCCGGATTATTTTAGAGTATTTTAAATAATTTAATTAATTAATTTAATTATTATTTTATTAATATTTAATCTGGTGGGTCTAATTGTAATTTCTCTAAAGTTTAGGGGTTAAAGGGTAATTTCCGAAAGTTCAGGACAGAATGGTAATTTTCAGAAAGTTCAGGGGCAATTTCGTAATTTGCAAAACCCTATTCTCAATTTGGATAGCCAAACAGTGGCTAATCCAAAACAGGGATAAGATATCCCTGTTCCTATTTTATTCAAATTTCTAATTTCTTATCTCTGCAACCAAACAGCCCCAATTAGGTTTTTAATTTAAAACATCAGTGCGACACGTGGCAGGGGCGGACCGGCCCAACCCCGAACCGACCCGACCCAAGCCCGGATCAGCCCCCCCTTCGTCCCCGATTTTTCGGCGATGGGCCAGTAGGGTTCCGGCGCCTTCTCCGGCGCCGGCGACCGATCTCCGGCGAGATTTTCAAGGTTTCAAAATGCAGTTTTCTTCATTTTCTCCCAAGGATTCCATATCTAGGCTTAGTTTTGGACTCAACCCATTAGATTCCCACGAAATAGAGGGTCAAACCCTCGGTCAAAACTCCGGCCGATTCTATTTCTCCATTTTCCCTCACTGGTTTTGGTTAGTTCAGACCCCAAATGGTTTCTGCACCTTAGGAGGTTATTTCTCATCATTCTAGTCTAATTTAACACATAAAATATCACAACCCATTTCCCCCAACCGTGACCTGCAACCCTACTGTTCTCCCTCATTTCTTGGTCATTCCACTTGGTTTTTCTTGCAAGATAATCTACATTTGATACATTACAAGACCCTATATTTAAAGCAATTTAATATGCAAGGAAATGAGAATTCAGAACTGGAACTACTCACCCCTTTTCTTTCTGGATTTTTCTCTCTCTAGCCGACCTCTCCTTCTCTCTTCTGCTTCACCTCTGGTTCAAGCTCCTTGGACTCCTCCCAATGTACACGACCTCTCTTGCTCCTTCTCTCAGTTTTTCTTGCCTTTCTCTCTTCCCAACCGAGACCAACTTATACACTCAAACACCTCCATTTCTCTCCCTCGGTTACTCCCCCTTCACAGCCCCTTTCTTTGACATTTTTCTCTCTGTATCAGCCACCTGTTTTCTTCCCCTCATGCAGCTTTGCATTTAATGCAAAGCTGCCCTACTTACCTATATGTATATATATCACTCATATACACACACTAGACACACACTAAACACACACACTCCCTCACGGTCTGGTGCCCCTTCACCTAGTGCACACATGCACTGTTAAATATATGTATATACTCATACATATTCATGCACATATATCACCCTACACATGTATACATACACACCATACATATACCATGCTTATATATAACATATGCATCAAGAATTTAATAATAATAATGATAATAATAATAAAACAATTAATAATAACCATGGAAATTTATATATTTAAAAAAAAAAAATTTCGGCTTATTACATCATGTATGGTGTATTGTGCTAAGTAAGGAATAGAATTAAGTTTAGGAATGATTTGCATGTTGATTGAATGAATCATATAATTATTTGTTTGATGTTAGAAAAATCACATAAGGAATGTTGTTTTAAAAGGAAATCTTGAGTTGGTTGTTTACGTTGCTTATGTGTTTCTTGCTGCTCTATGGAAATATGATTTGTTCTATGTGTTGGGTTATACGTGATCTATATTTTTGGGGAGTTGTTAAGATTGTGAACACCTGATTTGGGTATGTATTTTCGTTGATCATGTATTGCATACATTTAAGTGGAAGATGTTTTGTTATTCAGATGTTGTGATTGCTTTAAGTGGAATACATTGTTTAAAGGCATGTTCTATGTGTTGGTAAAAATTGCTTATCTGAGATTGTATTGTTGCATGAAGGAATTAAGGCATATTGGCATAGTGTGATGCATTGAAAGCATAGTATGGGTTGAGCACGTGGTGCTAAACATGGTACTCAGCTTCCATCGGATGTGTTCCGAAAACGAGACATGGTACTCAGCTTCCATCAGATGTGTTCTAAAAACGAGACATGGACATGGCATAGAATTGACATAGTTATGGCAGAGAATTGGCATGGTTGTGGCATTGAATTGCGTGGGTGTTTCATGGGCATTGTCACTACATTGCATGGATAACTTGGATGTTATGTGGATTACTGCCATTACATGATATGGATAATTTGGAAGGTGTGTGGATTATTATGATTACATTGCATGGATGAGATTGAATGACATGTAGATATAACTGTACATTTGCACATGCCACGCCTTAGATCATGTTAATGAGTTGGATGATATGTAAAATATTGCTAGTACATTGTATGCATGATGTTGAATGCCATGTAGATATAACTGTACACTTGCACATGCCACGCCTTAGATCATGTTAATGAGTTGGATGACATATAGAATATTGCTAGTACATTGTATGCATGATGTTGAATGCCATGTAGATATAACTGTACACTTGCACATGCCACGCCCTTAATTTTGTTCCTTGCATTAGCATTACATCATACCAGCAGTTGAGCTGACCCATACGTGGGATAACTCTCCACAGATGACGTTCCCGGCACTCGAGACTTGAGGAAGTCTTACAGAGTGGAGGAGACAGGAGCTTGGAATGATCTTGGCCCTTGGAAGCATATTTCGAGATGTATTGATATTGTATGAGGGCTTAAGCCCGAATGATATGTTGAATGTTTTTATTTATCGTGCCTTACATGGATGTATATTGAAGGAAATGAATGTAAGCTTTGAGTTGAATCTATTAGATTGTCCTTTATTTACTTTATATTTTATTTACTTTCTATTTGTTCAGTCGCACCTCGGGTTCGCGGGAATTCGGGGCGTGACATAAGCCTAGCATTATTGTTTCCAATGTCGAAAAAGTGGGAGAAAAAAAATTATTTATTTTTAATTTTTAAATGTTAAGAAGGTTAAAGTTAGTATTTATTAAAATATGTTAAATGACATCAACAATATATGTTTGGTCAGCTAACAGTTGACTAACAGAAGAGAAGTTTTTACTAACATTAAAACAAAAGAGAGGTTAGTGTAATTTCTCAAATTACAGAAAATTCATGTATAATATCTATAAATCTAAGGGAAGGTCAGTGTTGTTATAACATGGAAAAAAAAAAATTTATTATTATTTATTTTTGTAATTATTATTATTATTATTATTATTATTATTATTATTGGATGTATGTGTATATGTATATATATATATATATGTATATATATATGTATGTATAAATTTAAAATAATTATTTAGTAAATGTGTACACATGTGAGTGTGTGTGTGAAGTATGTAAATGTGTGTATATATATATATATAGGTGTAGAACAGTGTGTGTATGTGTGTGTACCGGTTGTGTGTGTGTGTGACTTTGAGTGTTACACACTCAAAGGGGTATGGGGTAAGGTGGCGTGTGTGAGTGGGATTCAGGGAGTGGGAGAATGCAGAATCGGCAGAGAGTAGGTTGGTCTTGGGAAGAGAGAGAGAGAGAGAGAGAGATATAGAAAGAGAGAAAATAAAGAGAAAAAGAGAGTAGTCTCGGGTGGGAAAGAAGAGAAGGAAAGAAGCAGAAAAGAAGGAGAGAAATAGAGCTCTGAGGGACAGTTTGAGACTTGGCTCGAACTCGGAGCAAGAGGAAGAAGGAGGGCACGGCTAGAGAGCGAAACGGCCGAAAAATTGGTAAGTGGGTCGCTTCTGTTTCGATTTGTTTTAGAGCATTTCAATCGGTTTAAATTGTAGAACCTTGTAGAGCATAATGTAAGGATTAAAACGCAACAAAAATGATAGAAAACGGTTGAAAAATGAGGGAGAAAATGGGATGTGCAGGTCACGGCCGTGGGGGAAAAATCTGGGTTTTTCATCGTGATTGGAAGCTTCAAAACGGTATTAAAAGGCTCCAAAAATGTTTTAGAATGATTTGGGATTGAAAGGGGCTTCGGAAACACCATGAAAATCGAGTTTAAAAGCTTGATTTTTCTGAAATTCCGGTCACCGGCGTCGGAGAGGGTGACCGGAGCTCCGCCGGAAAAACGGGGGGAGAAGGGGGTCTGTCCGGGTCCGGGTCGGGTCCGGGTCGGGTCCGGGTAGGGCTTGGGCCGAACCACCCTGCCACGTGTCAGCCATTGTTTTAAATTAAAAAATAGAATTTGAACCTTTTGAATTTGAACCTTTTGAATTTGAACCTTAACCCTGAAACTTTCGGAAATTTCAAATTGACCCCCCAACTGTTAGAAATTACACTTTGACCCACCTGATTAAAATATTAATAAAATATTAATTAAATTAATTAATTAATTATTTAATTTAATTAATTTAATTAATTAAATATTCAAAAACATCCCGGAGTCCAAATGGGACAAGTCATTAGTGTATTTTGACTATCTCGACCATTCCGAGACCAATGGTGAGGTCCGTTTTACGAGATGGGGTCCCGAAAAATAAAAGACCCGTAGTAACCCTTAAAATTACCAAAATGCCCCTAACTTGAAACACTGTCAGACAAACTCCGAATTAGTTAAACAAATAGTGAAATTTTATTATCTCGAACATTCCGGACTCAACCGTGGAGTCCGATTTGTGGAAATAGGTCACGAAATGTAAGGACACGTGTAAAGTGCGAAATGACTGTTTTGCCCTTTTGAACCCCGGTGTCCGAATTGAGTTCTACGAGAACCTAGACTTACTTTCTTAAACGTTCTAAAACCAATGGTAGAGTTTAATTTAGCAGGACAGAAACCTATGAATTTAAAGACATAAAATTTGATGAATAGCATAAATTCAAACAACAATGGACTGAGTTGTAATTTCTACTTTTAGGGACACTGACAGGACAGGAGGAGGCGATCTGATCTCCTACATTTTCATCCGCCGGTTCAGTTACATATAGTTCACGATCTTCTAGGGTTGATACCAACCCATCAGGTATGGTGTTTTGCTAGTGTTAGAAATGAAGTTAAGTTAGGAATATTTGTGAATGACTGGAATGCTGTATGTGTTTATCTGTAATGTGTTTACCTGTTTATTTGGAATTGGTTGTTCACATGTTATGTGTTACTTGTAAGTTAATAAAGTGAAGAACATGAATCATGATGTACGAACATATGAGATATGCATGTATATGAAACTGACTAGTGATTTATTTCTTATTGTCCGAGCATGTTATATTATTGAGATTCATGTTCATTGGGATTGCATTGGCATATTGGCATATGATGAATTCCTTGAGAACATGGCGTGGGTAAGCACATGGTGCTTTGCATTATGAGGGTGTAGATCCTGTGGTGAAAAACCCAAAATTGGCCATTGCATTGGTACTTCGAGCCATCGGGGAGTACCCGTAAATGAGACATGGGTGTGGCATAGAGTTGTGCATGGGTGTGTATGCATACCATTCATATATATTACTGCGATGCTTGAATGTCATTTAGAAATAAATGTACACTTTGCACATGCCACGCCTTAGCTTTATTTCTGGCATTAGCATTTCATCATACCAGTAGTTGTGCTGACCCATTCGTGGGCAACATTTTCAGATGAGGATCCTCCAGCCATTAGAGACTCGGTGATGCCCTGATAGGGTGAAGCCTATGATGTATTTGTGATTCGTGAAACTTGTATTTTGTTATGTAAGGGCTTAAGCCCGAATGACTGATGAACAATGTATTCGATGTTACTTTATGTATGGATGATGATGGACGCATGTTTAGTGAATTTAATTACTTTTGTCCTCTTATTTATTTTACTTTCATGTCTCGTTAGTCGCGCCCCGGGTTCGTCGGAAATTCGGGCGTGACAAGTGTAATTTATCCTATAATTTTTTATGAGATACATTACATTGACATCCTAGATGTTTCTGACCATTATAAAGGTTTCTATTGAGGTTTTTAAAATAATATTTTTTTTCTTTAATTTTACTGACAAATTATACATATCTTTCCTCCAATCCATTTTTTTTTAAAATGACAAAAGTACTTCTTTTATTTTATAATTTTTTTTGCATTTATTCAATTTTTTTGTAACTTTTTTAATTTTCAAATAAATATTAATTAAAACATTCTTGATTAAAAATAAAAATATAAGTTATTTACTTTAAATTTATTTTTATATAAAATGAAAAAAGTCTTTTAAAAAAAGTCAAAAAAATTAATCAAAATTGTAAAAAAGTAAAAGATAAAAAACATGGAAGATGTATTTTTTTTTATTTTGAAAAAAAAAAAATGAACAAGAAGAGAGGTATGTGTAATTTGTCAATAAAAATAGGAGAGGATAATGTTATTTCAAAAATTATAGAAATTTTTTTTGTAATTGTCATAAATCTCATAAAAAAAAAATGAGTGTAATTTACTCTCTTTTTATGTTGAATTTGCAAGTTGCATGGTAGGTCTCATTTAAGTTCCAATTTAAGAAGGAAAGTGGGTCAAAATATTATGATGTAAAATAGTCCTAAAATTCTCGCATATGTTGAATTTGCAAGTTGCATGGTAGGTCTCATTTAAGTTCCAATTTAAGAAGGAAAGTGGGTCAAAATATTATGATGTAAAATAGGCCTAAAATTCTTGCATGTGTTGCACCCAACATGTAAAATATGTGGCTCAAACGGTACCATAGCCTACATAAAGACAGTGATGGATGGCTGTCTGTAAGATACCCTACAAGGATGCTACATTCTTCTCCCATGAGGAAAAAAAAATTGTTGTATTGTTGCCCTCCATTATGATGGTTATATAAGTACTCTTTTAGGAGTAATTAAGGTTTATAGAGATGGTTTTGTGGTTAAGATATATATATATATAAAAGGGACAGTTTTGTTATTTTGAAAGAAAAAAAAAATTTGACATAAGAGAGACATTTGTATATTGTCAGATAAAATAACAAAGATCAGTGTAATTTTAAAAATTTCAGAGATGATCAGTATAATTGTAAGAAATATCAATGTAATTTATATTATTAGTACCACATATCGAAGGTACTTCACTTGGTTATCGTTTTTTATGTTGAATTTACAAGTTGGTAGGTATCATTTAAGTCTCAATTTAAGAAGAAAAGGGTCAAAACATTCTGATGTAAGATGAGCTTCAAAATCTTGGTATGTGTTGCGGTCATCACCATGTAAAATATTTGGCTCAAACACTACTATAGCTTATTTTCATAAAGATAGTAATGAATGGGTATTATAAGATCCCCATATAATAAGGTTGCTACATTATTGTCCCATGAGAAATGGAAAAATTTGTTCTATTATGATGGTTATATATTATAAGTATTCTTTTTGGGGTGATTAAGGTTTTAGCAAAGCTTCTAAGAATTTAATTCATAGACATGGTTTTTGTGGTTTAGATATTGGACACTGGATCCAGTAGGCCAAGTTCAAATCTTGGTGGGGCCTTTTTGAAACCCACCATGAAAAAAAATATTTTTTTTTAATTTAAGAACAAAATTAAAATACCATAAACAATGTATAGGGCTATTATTTCAACTTTTAAGATTTGAAAAAAAAAAAAAGTGCATATAACTATTCATCTTAGATTCCAAGTTGCTTATTATCATCGATTCAAAAAAATAATTACCATTATCAGACTAAAATCCTCTCCAGTAAAATATTTTTTCAATTCTCACGATGTACCATTGAATATGACATGGTGCAAAGTGTTGCATTGCATATATTAAATGCAGCATTGCAAAATTAATTGGGGTTAGTCTTGTTGATCATTTATATATTTTCTAAAAGAGAAGTTATGAGTTCAAGTCTCACTCTCCATTAAAAAGATATAATAATTTATTTTCATACAGCTATGGACTGGACTCGCCTGAATTATTTGTCCAAAGCATATATTAGAGAAGCTCTTAGGTTAAGTTATGTCTTGTAAGTAGATTAAGTTGGTTGTCTTATCACATTATATTGATTCTATTTAGAGGACAAATTTTTGCAAATGTATTACTTTTTTCCCAATATAAGATGCCCATTGAGTTCATTGAAACGAGCTAAAAAAACGTTTCACTACCACATCAAAATAATTCATTAATATTGACAAAGCAATTACGTCATTTTTTGTCATTTTAAATGTAATTAGCAAGACATAATCACAATTTTAATCCACACTTCTTCTTCTTCTTTATTTTTTGGGTGAGTACAATCTTAACCCAAAAGATCCCTTTGTGTTATTAGTTTAATCCACATATTCAATAAGTTTTCTAATTAAAGAAAATTAGCACAAATGGCTCCAAACTGGTCATCGCTTTCTATGAACTACCGATCTCAGAATAAAGAAATTGAGTTTAATATGGTAACTACTATCTATGGATATCTTCAAATCCGTATTTTTATAATTCTTACTCCTACTTAACTTAAGGAGATTTACTCCTTATAAATAAAGTCACAAGATAAGTTTTCAATTTATAATCAATTACTTTCTTTCAACTGTTGTTTTTATATTTTTCTAACTTTATTATCGGTGCGACTATCACCGGAACCTCCTCAAATGCCCCCTAACCTTGTGTTCTTGACAGACGATTAGAAAAAAGTAATATTCCAATCAAAAAAGTACTGCAATAATATAGTCTAATATAATCGAAAATATTCTAGTAATGACATTTATAAAAATACAAAGTACAAAATGTCCATTCACGTTTTGTTTAGACATATAGTTACATATTTGAAGTTTTTTCTTAGTTTATTTATAGGCCTTTTGTGTAAAATTTAATTTTTATTGTCATTAAATTTCTAGTTTGAATTACTTTTTTTTTTTTGCAATTAAACTTTTAGTGGTCTTAGATTTCTAGTTAGGATTATACTATAATGACATGAAATTCAGACCTTCTTCATAAATGGGGCCTAAAGTAATTACATTGTTAGCTTAGTGGATGAGCTGGCCTGTTAATAACAAATAATTTGGTGACATTTAAAATTAATTAATTAATAAAAATCAATTTTATTTATTTTTAAGACTTTTACTATTGAGAAAAACTTGGCTAAATATAAAATTTTCAACATAGAAAAATAAAAGCATGCATACATATTTCCAGAGGTAATGAATTTTTTCAACAAAAAGACATATTATATCTAATCTAATTTGTAATAAAATTTATAATTTTCTTTTTTCCTTACTAATAAATTAAAATCAATAATAGATACTATAACATATATACACACACTAATACTATAAAAAGATTTTTTCAAAAACAAAACTAAGAAATAGAATTATTATTATTCACTATAGAAATTATAAATTAATAGAGATTTTCGAGTTATAAAATATTACTTATTAGAGAATCATTTCTAATTTTGACTTAATAAGAGTAATTGTCAAGCTTTATTATAGAATGACAATAAGGATTTAATTAGTTATTTAATATCATTTTTTGAAAATTATTCCTTGTTTAGAAAATAAATAGAGAAAAATGAAATAAAAAAGCACATTTGTTGAATCATTTAAAAAATATTTTCTAAATTAAATTAAATTCATTTTAAGAAAACTGTTGCATTTGCAAGAATTGTGGTTTGAGACGATTACAAAAAAAAAAGTCTTTTCTTAAAATTTTAATCATTTTTATTCTTAAAATTTTTTAAACAAAAACTTAAAGTGAAATCAAGTTCCTAAGATGACAGTAGCAATTATAATTAATAAATTTTAAAAAAGGCTAGAGGAAAGAATATTTATCCTCTTACTGTGGGGAAAAAAGTTTAGTGTTTGAGCAATTAGGTAGAATTTACATGAATTTCACGTAATGACGATAACACCATACACTATAGCATAACAAATTTATAATTATGGGTTTAACATTCAGAAATAAGTCAAGTCTCTCTAATTATTAAAATTAATTATTTTTTTAATAAGCATGTTATTTAGGAGAAAGGTTTTTTTTTTTTTAGGGGTTTGCGCTATTATAAATTTACCAGATTGATAGATTTTGAACTCGAGGCCCAATTTTACATTTTGATTGTTTATGTTGCTTAGATATTTATTTTAAAGGGGGTGAATAGGGTATTTTGTAAATATTAATTTTTTTTCATTTTTTAAAAATGAATGTTATAAATGCACAGTAAAAAAATAAAAGTAGAGAGAGAGAGAGAGAAAGAAAGCAAACACAACGGTTACGAGGTTCGAAAAACTTTTTACGTCATTGACTCAAGTATTTCCACTAGAGTTTTTCTGCTATAGCAACCTCCTTGCAGGTGGAGATCAAACATTTACAAAACAAAGATCGCATCCCTTTTATCCAAGTAAAATATGTCATTTTGCCTCACCGGATAGCACCTACCCACAACTTTTACCGCAATGAGATAATACAAAAATATTTACCAAATAGCACTTTCTTTTAGAGTAGTTTTGGTACAATAAGATACCCACTTTCTAAACATTGATCAAGTGTAAGCTTATAGTATTTAAGATGAGTAGAACTTTTAGATCTAGATTTGAAAGACGGTAGATCTAAAGTCAATAACAAAGATGTGATAATGTATGCTTGTGAGATATGGCTTAGAAACCCCTAGAGAATCTTTATTTATAGCCCATTAAAGTATATGACCATTGTTTTTTAAACAGATTCGTTTCCTCCCCCCCTCCCCCTTTTTGTTTATTCAAAATTTGCATTTGCGAGTGCCAAATCGACAGAATCAGTCGATTGAATCATCAACCGGTCGATTTTAATAAGGACTAGTCAACTGATCAGGTCATCTATTTTGTCCAGATGCTTTGAGGTTAATTTGGTTAAGAACAATCAGTCGACTGGTTTTGAGTATCAATCGATTAGTTCTGTCACATCCCAGAACCACCCTGTGCGGATTAGGAATAATGACCAGCTAGATAGACACCTCGCCAATACGCTAACTCTTTTTAGCATGTTGATGACATGTTTAACCGAAAGCCTCTTTACATAACCAAGTAAATTGCATTCAGTCGTATAAAAACTTGCAGTAGAAAACTGAGTTTGTAAAAACTTTTTTTTTGAATGCAGTCACACTCGACAAAGCATAAGTAACGTACATCAGAGTTATAATAATATGAGCCCAACATTACATTAAACATAAGTGTCTGCATTGTTACATCGCTCACCTTCTGTACTTACTCTAAGCTGTCACAATAATCTGGTATTTGTCACCTCAGGTTGACACTTCCATAACTGTGATAGTAATCCTCTTCTAACTAGAGTCTATATTCATCGTAGCTCACTATCATCTGCATTTGTAACTTCTTAGTCCTTCCTAAAAATACACAGGATGAAACCTGTGAGCTTTATGAAAAGCTCACAAGTAACACAAGTTTCCTGTCGTGGGTTTCTGAAATTAAAAAAAAAAACCCTTTTAAAACCTTTCATGACTTTGCATAAGCTTTCATATACTTTCATAAACATTTAGAACATTTTTCACTTTTGTAAATATTCTTGGTTTTTATAAACATTCTTGGCTTTCATGGACTTTCATAAATATTTAGAAACATTTATGACTTTTTTAAACATTCATGGCTTTCATAAACATTCTTGGCTTTCGTGGATAGCAGTTAAAAGAGCAGTATTAAAAGCTACTAGCATTCTTAAAACGTACTCGTATAACTGATTGGAAGGCATTTGAGAAAATGTAATTTTTTTTTGCCAGATAGTTTTGCAAGATAAAACCTTGTAAACATAAAGTTATAGTTAAAAACTGAGTGATGAAACAATTTACATGCCAATTTTTCTTTCTTTAATATTGTATTGTATAACCACCTGAATGGCTATTCACTCTTGTATTGTATAGTCACTTGGGCAACTAAGTGTAATTTAAATCTCTAGGCCTACACAGCCTAGCTTAACCCCCCAACCGAGCATGACTATTCGCCATGAACTAAAACATTGTAAGGCATATAGTTTCATGCTAAATTATGCTTGCAAAACTTTTCATTAAGCTGTCCTTATCATATAAATCATTTGAAGTTATGCTAATAAGCATTTAAAAAGATGCTACTTAAAAACATTCAATTCAAATATCAATCACTGTAATCTGAAAATTGTCATGCAATTAAAACATTTGATATAACATCATAAAATTATAAAGGTACTGCATGTAGTATCATAACACTATAAGAACTGTATTTAATAGAAAATCTCCATTTCAAGGTTCAGAATTACTCACCTGTGGTCTAGAGTCCACTGTTACTTGCTTACTCGACTTGCCTTGACATTCTTTTTATCACTATTTCTTTGTTGGTGATCCTAAAGAATAGACTAAAATATATCGATACTATATCAGTATAGATACTCAGTTTAATCTTTGTTTACTTAATGTACTTAGTCTTTTCTAGACTTAGTCTTACTGTTTAGGATTCCCTTATGGTCTTTAGTTAGGGTTCTTAATGCTTCTTAGTTCATTGTGTGGCTTACTCTACCCTCTAGGGGCATCTTGGTCATTTGCCCTTTATGTGTCTTGTACTATTCGGTACTTCATTTATCTTATCGGACTTCATCTTTGAGTCCAGAGGGTCTTTTAATCATAAGACATATCCTTCTTTTACATTCTGAGTTCATTTGATTGTTTAATTAAGCTCTAGGAGTAGTTTTGTAATTTTACCATTCATAGGTCTTGCTTTCGGTACCCAATTATCCTAAACAGAGCTTATTTTTGGACTCAGAGGCCCCTATATCATTGGTATGGTTTCATCTTTATGTCTTATACTCTTCTGGTAGCTTAATTAAGCCTTTGCGACGTGTTCGTTATTTTTTAGTTTGCTTCGGTATTCTATTTTTCCTAAACAAACATCACAGTTAGGTCGAGAATGTTGAAGATATAAAATTTAGCTTCTTCAGGATCTGAATTAGACTTCCTGTAGTTTACTTTGGCTCTAAGGACATTTTCATAGATTTGCACTTTCATGCGGGACCATATTCGGGTACCCAAATGCTCAATTAGACTTTACCATTAGGTTCAGAGCGTCCAACAATGTTACTTTTTAGCCCCTTTTTAAATTTTTCGTAGTCAATCTAATAGCCCGTGTATCATTAAAGGCAGTTTGGGAACTACGTATTTATGTGTCTGTATTTTCAGTATTTCATTTGATGAAATGAACTTCACCGTTGAGTCCAGAATGTCAAAAAACCTTAAGGTAGGTACCCTCGTAGTTATTGGTGTTCATTTGATAGTCAAACTAATATAATATGACACACTTGAAATTAGTTCAGTTTATTCGTTTACATATTTCGGGATCTCATTTCCCAAATCGAACTCTGTCATTGAGTCTAGAATGCCCAAAAACATTGGGTTAGACTTTTCTTGCATTTTAATTGGTCTTCAATACATTAATTAGTCAAACCCAAGAACCCGACCCATGAATAGTACCTTCATCTCCAATGCTACATTACTGTTCTTGAGAAACCCTAGATATTTTTCATTCTATTTCGTCGAGTTTCAGGCACTATTTCAAGTACATTTTGGTTCCAAAAGGTTTTTGTACGCTCAAGCTTTATTTTCTCATTCATTTGGCACTTTCAATTACACTATAAAGCACGATTTGAAGTAGCCATGGCCGCACCTACAAGTTGACCATTCACACTCATTTTTCTACCAAAGCAAGCATGGTTTGGCTCATTGTGACCCTAGAGACATGGGGTTTCATCCCCTATTTAGGGAACTAAGTTTTGGTCTCAATTTATGGTGTTTGTTTTTATGATTGAAACCTGCAAGTGGCGTTTCAAGGCTCATCTCAGAGCCATTTTCTATCATTTTTGTGGCATAACAATCCTTAAAAAATCTAGTTAAAGCCCCAAACCTCAAAAGTGTGTTTAGGTTCGGTCAAAATTTTGACCCAGCTAAAGTTTGCTTCAATGGCAGGTCTTGCGGTTTCCTACTGTTTCTCACTATTTTTCTTAGTTTTTCTTCATGCTATGTTATTATATAACTCATTGTATGCATATTAAATCCATTACACTGCCTCAAACAGTAGTCTTCACAATAGATCTTAGAGAGAGAAATTTAAAGTTTGAGCTTACCTCTTCCATGGGAATCTCTCTCTTTGTCCTAGCCTTTCTTCCTGAGCTCTCAGTCTCTTCATCACCTTCCCTTGGTTCTGTTTGGTGCAGCACATATCCATGTGCACACATGTACATATATACATATAAATCTTATTCTCTCTCTCTCTCTCTCTCTCTCTCTCTCTCTCTCTCTCTCTCTCTCTCTTGATGGCTGACTTGTACTTAGTGCAGCTTTGGAGTGGAGTGTGGGTTTGTGCAAGGTCACCTCCCCCTTTTCCTCCTTTTCCTCCTACAAGTTATCTCATTACTTTTTTATTTTTTTCCTTATATATATATATATATATATATATATATATATATATATATGCGCTTATATACACACACCTTCATGTGTGTGATCATATTTTTTCCATCATGTGCAATTCACATGGTAGTCAAAAATAATTTTTAATTATTTTTCTTTATTCCTTTTTCATCTTTCTCATTTTTCTCTATATATGTGCACACACATATTTACACCTGTCCACACATTTGGTGTGTGTATTAGGGTCTCTTGTATTATGTATAGGTCACATAATACTTAAAATAATTTTTTATATTTTTATTTTATTTTTCTTTGCATTTATTTGGCATTTCCTCTATTTTTTGGTAATTAATAAAAAATTATTATTATTTATTAATTATTGGTGATGTGTACTATTTTAGGTTGGTGATACTTGGATCATTAGTTAGTTGGCTTTAGTTGACCTAGGTTAGGTCAATTTGACTCATGATCGATTAACTGCTACTTAACCCGGTCTGATTCTTGATACTCCAATAGAATGCACTAGTAAGCTCTTATTTTGGTTCTAATGACATAGTATTTGTTAAACTTCCAATTTCGTTAGAAGTGGTTGTTACAGGTTCTATTTGTTCATTTTTTGCCTTTGAGAAATGGTCGATTGATATAGCTTTTAGGTCGACTGATTTAGATAGTATGCTTAGACAATTCATCAATTGGTTATTCAATCAACTAATTCTATGAATCAGTCGACTGGTTCTATTTGTACATTAAATTTGCCTTTAAAAATAGTCGATTGAATCTTCTTGGGGGTTGACTGATCTGGACAATGTACTCATGCAATTTAATAAAACATTACTCGATCGATTGGTTCTTAGGATCAGTCGACTGGTTCTTAAGATCAGTTGACTGATTTTATCAGTGTGATAAATAAGCTTTAAGAATTAGTCGACTAATTTCAAGACAATGAGTCTCATCTAACTTTTTTTTTTAAGTGTACTTTTGTCCAAACCTTTTGATCTTTCAAAACTTTAAGTTAATTATTTTGTTTTGAAAAAACCATTTGAGGTTAGTCTTTAGATGATTATTTTAAATAGTGAGAGCTTATGACCAATGATTAATTTAATTCTAAAGTCACTCAAAACTCAAAACCCAAAATAAGAAAAAATGAGAGTATTCACTTGAATCGTTAAACTTGAGCGAGTCCACTTTGCTTGAGCCATCATGAAAGTATTTCTCTTATTTTGGTTTTTGCTTTGGAACATACTCTTGAGTGAAATCTTTTAGCCTGATAGACTTTTGTTATTTTCTTAATCAACAATCTTCTTTGACTTGATAGCCTATTTGCATTGTCACTTGGATACAGCATTAGTCTATTAAATAATATTTTACGATCATCAAAATTACTAAGATACTTTTAATTGAAAACTTTTAAAGCTAACAGTTTAGATGTATAAAAATAAGAATGTAGAGGACTCTGGTAGAAATATAAAAAAAAAAAAAAAAAATTGAAAAAACAACTATTTTTAAACAAAAATAGTAATAAAAAATAAAATTTTAAAAATTCGAGGGTTGCAATATATTTGCCACTAATTTTTGTCATGAATAATGAAAACGAGTAATTATTCAGTAATCTCATATAGACCATTATTCTAATTAATAAAAAAATTTGCTTGTGCCTTGTCAGGATACTTTTTAGGAAAAAATACGAAAAAGTTTCTATAAAAAAATTTTAATTCAAAAAGTTCATGATATAATTTTTTTTATCTAAAAGATCAAAAATACCAAAAGGTTTCTATAAAAAAATTCTAATTCAAAAAGTTTATGATATAATTTTTTTTTATCTAAAATATCTAAAAAAAAGTCTAATTATTAACTTTTATCTTACTACCATTAAAAATTATTATTAATTAGATTAAAATAAACTTCAAGATATATTTATAAAAATATATATATAAGATAAATTGTAATTTAATATTAAGAGATCCTTTATATATGCGAACAGGCTCTTTCTTTATCTGTTAGATTTTTTTTAGAAATTAAATCTTTATCCATCACAATTACTGTAAATTCTAACCTTTATTTATTAATGGAAACACCTACTTTTTCAAGCATTTCTATCTACTACCTGTGTAGAAAGCGAAAATGGGGGACCATAAGACTTATGAAGTGACATTGATTTGTAGATTTATACAATTTTAAAAGATGTCAAAAATTTAGTAGCGAGTCTCATTTGCAAGTGATGAAAAAAGAAAAAAAAAATATATATATATATATATATATATGTATATATATCATTAATTTGTTTCAAATGTCCTTTATCAATGACATGGCCGTCTCGGGAGGCTTTTTGGTTTGGATTGTAGCTTTCGTTTTCAATTTAATTTCGTTCCTGAAATTAGGTATGTAATTTCGGCAGGTTAATTCAAATTCAATTTGAGTCCGGTACTTCAAATTTTTAGGATTTAAATTTTATTTTTCACACTTTAAATTGGGCTGGGGTAAAATATCTCAAATTCGATATCTAATTTAGGGTTGGGTTTAGATTGAGATTTTAAAAATCCGAACTTGAATTCAATATTTTATATATTATATTTTTTATACTTTAGTTATCTACAATTAGATTAATAAGAATTTGTTTCAAGAATTACTATTTACATTTTTATAATTTCAAAAGCTTGTTGACCTTTAACATTTTTTTTTTAAATTAAATTATGTAGAATGCATTATTTTAGTAGTTTTTGGTTTCTTTTAGAATGAGAAATTAAGAGAAATTATTGAACCTTTTAATGTATAATCAAAATAGAAAAAAAGACAACAATTTATTAAAGAGATCATGAATAAAATTTAAAAATTAGAATTAATAATTGGGCTTGGGTTGAACCTGATACTAATGAATTTTAATTCGGATCAGACTCGGGTTGGTTGAACAGGATTCAAGGTCGGGCTAAGGTTGACTGTTTTAAAACTTTGGTTAGGCTTGTACATGACTCAACTCTAATTCAATCAACTCGAGTTGCACCCCTACCTGAAACAATAAGAATTTCAAAAATATATTTTATTTGCATACTTTTTTTTTTGTTTTTTTTTTTTTTGAATTTTGAAACCACAAAATCTATTTAATGGTTTCTTAAAAACATGTCACTTTCGTAATTTTTCCTAAATCAATTTTTAATAATATTGTGTCAAATATTTTTTTTCAGTTTTCTATGTTTTGAGAATGAAAAACATTTTTTTTTGAAAATGTAACTGGAAAGAATAATTTTTGATGAATTGAAATTTTTGAAAACATAAAAAACTATTTTTTGTAATTTCCTAGAAACAAACTATTTTCTAGAAGGATAAAAAAACTAATCAAAAAAATTAACAAAATATTTTAAGAATTTTTTTTGAAAGAATAAAACAAGTCATTCAATTTTAAAATTTTAAATTCTAAATAAATAGACAATTCAAAATTAATTTACTTCAGTCATATGATTTGATTAAATTGCTAATGCTACATTTGAGATTTAAAGTTTAGTGGACAATTTTAGAATGTCTGACAATATTACTTTTAAAAAAATTGGTCCATACAATAAGACTATATTGTTTAATAGGATAAGGGATATATATATATATATATCGGCATCTTACGTGGAACCCAAAAACAATCTTCACACAAATATGTGGTGCTAAAGTTGGACAAAATGGGTTTGAAGCAAGTTTTTGATTAATTTTGAGTCAAACACATTATTTAAGGTGAGTATACATGAAAATATATTTTTTTCTTCATAAGTAGATTAAGAACATATATTAAATTGTTTAAAATTATTAAGGAGCGAATGATAAATTGACTCAAAATATCATCACTTGAACTTCATAATATAAGTTTGTGAAAAACTTATGTCTTACATTAGTTAGAAATAAAATTTTAAGTGAGTATATATATACACTTATCTTAAATGAAGGTTTGGACTCCAAGGAGCACTAGTCCATGGTAGGTTCAGCACATGCACATGCCACCTCAAGCTAGGTTGGGCTTGGGCTTAACCTGCTGTATATATAGATATATATGAATATATATATATATATACATATATATATATATTTATTTGAAGAAAATTTATTTAATAATTTTTTTTTCTCAAAAAGTAACCATTTTCATCGGGTTCGTAACTCTACCATTTTGAATTGACCGAACAATCTTCTTGACCAAATAGATGCATCAATTGAAACTAAAGTATCATATCTATTTACGTGAATAAATGCACCATTTAAGTTCATATCTGATTGAGCAAACACAAAGAGTTCTATAAAATTAGTTCGCCCTCATTACATATAAAGTTGATTAATACATCAATTCATTCATATATTCAGTCTATATTTATAGAGTCAAAAAGAAAATACAAAAATTGTGTTGGCTCACTATGTAGGCCGATTGAAGGGCTATATTCAGTGTACGTGATTAATGTATCGTAAAAAACAATCACTAATTCAACTCGAGTAACTAGTGCAAAGACAAGATCTGTCTTAAGGACAAAATGTCAAACACTAGCTTAGGTCAATCAATTATGTTCTTCCCAATTATGCTAACATACTACAAGTTTAAGGATTCTGTATTCTCCGATTTTAATATTCTGTAAATATAATTTACAAAACCAGTATTCTGACTCATTGTTTTAATTTTGATTTTGGAATTTTTGTTTCAAATTCCACTTCTGATTTTCTCAAAATAAGATTGATCTGCAAAATTGTTTTGTTTCTCTTTTTTCAGTTTTCAATAGGTTTTACTGTTAAAAAACTAAAACTGGTAATTACATACCAACAATTAATAATAAAAAAAAAAACTCCCAAAACCTACTAATTAATGTTTTTATTATTTAATAATTTTAAAACTCTCAAAATTATTATTTATTTAAAAAAATTATTACATAACCAGGATTATAATTATCTGCAACCAACTCGATAACATCATATTCCAATAATTAATTGCAAAATACCAATAAAATAAAGTAAAAATAACAAAATAAATTGATGGGCTTGGTTTATCGAGCCTACATTAATATTTTTTAAATGATACCCATCATTTTTTTGTCAATTCAAACTTAATCATAGTCATTCTTTTTGTAAACCTGAGAAACAAAAAATATTTGTAACATGTTCTTCGTATTAACAAATCCAGACTGAATTTGTCTCTCCTAAAACTTATTAATTAATGAATATTTTTTAAACCTTTCAAAATTATTAATTATTAAAAACATATTTTGTATACCTCTATTAATTTCTTTAACTCAAAATTATTGTTTTGAGTGGCTTCAAAAAAAATTCTGTAACATGTTCTTCATATTAACAAACACAAACTCAATTTTTTTTTTCTTTTACCTAGTCAATAATAAAATGACATTTAGTCCCTAATACTAAATAGATTATTGGTTTCTATCTGAGTAATGGCCTGCATTCTCCCCTCCACATACTTAATAGAATTTTTTTATTAATTGATAACGCTAAAAATTGTACTACTAATATAGTAAATAAAACAAAAAAAAAAAAGTTTAGTCAGATAATTAATCTAATAATAGGATTGTCATTTAAATTTGAGTATTTATAGTACCAAAGTTCTATCTAAATAGTGCAAGTGTCTCCATGCACGCAGATGATGCAAGTTCAAATCCACCTCTACCTGCACACATTGTTATATCAAAAAAAATTTGAGTATTTATGTAAGATTTGAGCAAAGTTATCTTTCTTACCAAATATAGCAGAATGAATGATTATGTTATAAATTTATAATTTGACAGGTCAGATAGTAGTTTCTTTGGAGCTACATATTGGGCAATACCTACATATATTTTAGGGTAAATTACACTAAGTTTTTCTGAGCTTTTTAAAATTACACTGACCTTTCTTATTTTTACTGACAAACTACAAACATCTCCTTTAATCATTTTTTTAAAAATGACAAAACTACCCCTTTTATATATTATTTTATTTTTCCATTTTTTCAAAAAAAATTTAAATAATTTTTTATTTTATATAAAAATAAGTTTAACGTAAATAACTTATTTTCATTTCATATAAACATAAATTTAAGATTTTAATTGATATTTATTTTTTAAAAAAAAAAAGAAAGAAAAAATTGGTCAAATTTGAAAAAAAATGTATAAAAAAAAAAATGAAAGAGACATTTTTTTTATTTTGAAAAAAAAATTATTGGAGGAAAATATTTATAATTTATTAGGAAAAGTAAAATATGCGTGTGTAATTGTTAAAAATTTCAAGAAAATTTACTCTAATTTATCCTATATTTTAATTATAGCAAGTGAGATAGCTTCATTGGAGCAGTCTAATCTAGTCCCTCCATATGTAATGTCACTCCTTTAACCATTGTGCTATATATAACCTTTTTGGTCAATTTTGTGTCGATTAAACTGAATAAAAGTTTGTCCCAGTCCATTTACAAACCTTGGGCCGGAACCCACCTTACTCTATCATTTCAATATGATTAAAACCCATTTAATCAAGTTTGTTTGTTTTTTTCTTTGGTTACCTTCGTACGATAGTAATTATTAGTTATTTGAAAGAAAGAAACAAAAAAAGAAGTGTAAGTTAATTAGCATAATAGAGTTTTTTTTTTTTTTTTTGGAATGAAAAAAAATAGAAGAAGAAGAAGAAAGGAAGAAACTCTTGGGCCTTGGCTGAGTTGGAATCGAAAGGCGTTAGATCTTAGGTTTTGAAGGACTGCATATTTAATTGCATAGTAAAAAAAAGAAAAACATATTTTAACACTTGAAAAAATGAGACAAAATGGTAATATAGATTATAAACAATTACTTTTTACGAGAAATAAGGGTTGTCCTGTATGTTTTCTAGGGATATTATGACGGTCCAAAGTTTTGAAACTTTGAATTTTTTGTATAGGTTTTTTAAACAAAATTAGGATTTGTCTCCTTCAAAATTTTCATAGTTTCATAAGAAGCCCTTTTAAATTTTATTTGTTATATTATTTCCCCCTAATTCCTTAGTCTAGGTCCGCTAGGGGTGTACAAAAATATTAAGAATCGTAGAACCGACCTGACCTAACTTGAATGTCACGCCCCGAATTCCAGCGAACCCGAGGCGCGAGTAACGAGACAAAAGAAAATAAAATAATAAAGGAATAAAAGATAATTAAGGACGATTACATACATTCTACATACTGTTCGGATAAATACATAAGGTCTGGTCCATTTCTTCACCACTTACAAAATAAAATACAGTCGCGGGCTTATGCCCTTACACAATATCAAAAGCGCCCCTTGGGCCTAACATAGTCCCTAATCAGTTCATCTCCGCGTCTCGTACAGCTGGGACATCATCTGAAATGTTTGCCCCACTAAAGGGGTCAGCTCAACATGCTAGTACAATATAATGCTAATGCAAGAAACAGAACTAAGGTCGTGGCATGTGCAAGTATACAGTTATTTCTATATGGCATTCGATATTATGATGGCAGCATATAAACAATATGCAGTATATGAGCAGTATGCGTGACACACCCATGCAACTCTATGCCACCCATGTCTCATGATACGGTCATTCTCCGCTGGCATGAGTACCGCCGCGTATGTCTCGCTTCACGGTCCGGAATCCGTCAGGCAGGCACGTACCTATTGGCCGATTTTGGGTTTTTCACCACAGGATCTGCACCCTCATAATGCAAAGCACCAAGTGCTTACCCACGCCATGTCCAAAGAATCACACTATGCCAATATGCTCTGATTTCATCATATCATAATGTAATCTCAATGATGCATCTCATTCATACATAAAGCATGTTATAACATGGAAAAAAAAAAAATTTTTTTTTTTTTATTTATTTTTGCAATTATTATTATTATTATTATTATTATTATTATTATTGTTATGATGTGTGTATATATATATATATATATGTAAATTAAATTGTTGGTGTACATATGTGTGTACATATGAGTGTGTATTTAAATATGTGAATATATATATATATATGTATATATATATATGTATAGAACAGTGTGTGTATGTGTGTGTACCGGTTGTGTGTGTGTGTGACTTTGAGTGTTACACACTCAAAGGGGTATGGGGTAAGGTGGTGTGTGTGAGTGGGATTCAGGGAGTGGGAGAGTGCAGAAATGGGCAGAGAGTAGTTGGTCTTGGGGAGAGAGAGAGAGAGAGAGAGAGAGAGAGAGAGATAGAAAGAGAGAAAATAAAGAGAAAAAGAGAGTGGTCTCGGGTGGGAAAGAAGAGAAGGAAAGAAGCAGAAGAGAGGGAGAGAAACAGAGCTCTGAAGGAGAGTTAGAGACCTGGTTCGAGCTCGGAGCAAGAGGGAGAAGGAGGGCACGGCTAGAGAGAGAAACGGCCGAGAAATTTGTAAGTGGGTCACTTCTGTTTCGATTTGTTTTAGAGCATTTCAATCGGTTTAAATTGTAGAACCTTGTAGAGCATAATGTAAGGATTAAAACGCAACAAAAATGATAGAAAACGGTTGAAAAATGAGGGAGAACTTCCCTGTTGCAGGTCACGGCCATGGAATGTTAGATTCGACATTTCATGTATAAACCTTAGTTTAAAAAGGGGGAGAAACATAGGGTGAGGTGCAGAAAGTGAATGGAAGTGATTAGGTTTAAAAACAGTGGGGGAAAATGTGGGAAAATGGGTGGCCGGAAAGTTGACCGAGGGTTTGACCCTCTATTTCGTGGAGATGGAGGAGGTTTTGAGGGAAATGGGGGTTGGGGATGTGATCTACGTGAAAAAGGGGAGAGGATGGCATTTTGAAAATGGGGAAAACTCGCCGGAGGTCGGTCGCCGGCGCCGGAGAAGGCGCCGGAACCCTACCGCTGCTTCACCGGAAAATCGGGGAAGAAGGTGGGGTGACTGGGTCGGTTCTCGGGTCAGATCCGGGTCCGGTTCGGGCGGGTACGGGTCGCCCCTGCCACGTGTCAGCCCATTGTTTTAAATTAAAATGGAATTTGAACCTTTTAGAATTTGAACCTTTTGAATTTGAACCTTAACCCTGAACTTTCAGAAATTATAAATTGACCCCCCAACTGTTAGAAATTACACTTTGACCCACCTGATTAAATTATTAATAAAATATTAATTAAATTAATTAATTAATTAATTAATTTAATTAATTAAATATTCAAAAACATCCCGGAGTCCAAATGGGACAAGTCATAGGTGTATTTTGACTATCTCGACCATTCTGAGACCAATGGTGAGGTCCGTTTTACGAGACGGGGTCCCAAAAAAATAAAAGACCCGTAGTAACCCTTAAAATTACCAAAATGCCCCTAACCTGAAACACTGTCAGACAAACTCCGAATTAGGTAAACAAATAGTGAAATTTTATTATCTCGAACATTCCGGACTCAACCATAGAGTCCGATTTGTGGAAATAGGCACGAAATGTAAGGACACGTGTAAAGTGCAAAATGACTGTTTTGCCCTTTTCAACCCTGGTGTCCGAATTGAGTTCTACGAGAACCTAGACTTATTTTCTTAAACGTTCTAAAACCAATGGTAGAGTTTAATTTAGCAGAATAGAAACTTATGAATTAAAGACATAAAATTTGATGAATAGCATAGATTCAAGTAACAATAGACTGAGTTGTAATTTCTACTTTTAGGGACATTGACAGGACAGGAGAGGGCGATCTGATCTTCTACATTTTCATCCGTCGGTTCAGTTACTTATAGTGCTCGATCTTCTAGGGTTGATACCAACCCATCAGGTATGGTGTTTTGCTAGTGTTAGAAATGAAGTTAAGTTAGGAATATTTGTGAATGACTGGAATGCTGTATGTGTTTGTCTGTAATGTGTTTACCTGTTTATTTGGAATTGATTGTTCACATGTTATGTGTTACTTGCAAATTAATAAAGTGAAGAACATGAATCATGATGTACGAACATATGAGATATGCATGTACATGAAACTGATCAGTGATTTACTTCTTATTGTCCGAGCATGTTATATTATTGAGATTCATGTTCATTGAGATTGCATTGGCATATTGGCATATGATGAATTCCTTGAGAACATAGCGTGGGTAAGCACATGGTGCTTTGCATTATGAGGGTGTAGATCCTGTGGTGAAAAACCCAAAATCGGCCATTGCATTGGTACTTCGCGCCATCGGGGAGTACCCGTAAATGAGACATGGGTGTGGCATAGAGTTGTGCATGGGTGTGTCACGCATACCATTCATATATATATTACTGCGATGCTTGAATGTCATTTAGAAATAAATGTACACTTTGCACATGCCACGCCTTAGCTTTATTTCTGGCATTAGCATTTCATCATACCAGCAGTTGTGCTGACCCATTCGTGGGCAACATTTTCAGATGAGGATCTTCCAGCCACTAGAGACTCGGTGATGCCCTGATAGGGTGAAGCCTGTGATGTATTTGTGATTCGTGAACTTGCATTTTGTTATGTAAGGGCTTAAGCCCGAATGACTGATGAACAATGTATTCGATATTATTTGATGTAAGGATGATGATGGACGCATGTTTAGTGAATCTAATTACTTTTGTTCTCTTATTTATTTTACTTTCTGTCTCGTCAGTCGCACCTCGGGTTCGGTCAGAATTCGGGGCGTGACAAAGCATGCCTTCAAGTACACAATTTATAATATCAACAGTTCTTCAAAGCATATGATTCACACACTACACTAACACATGCGATATACACAAAATCATCATCCAACTTAACAAGATAGCATGTAGCACATAAGCATGTAAACACTCAAGCAAACATGTGAACAATCAAGGCAGCAAAGCAAGTATTCCTAATCTCAATTATATTTCTTACTTAGCACAATATATCGTACCTGATAATCGATCTCAACTCAAGAAGGTGCACTCGTGGAAGGGTAGAATCACAATGAGAATACCGGAGGTCAGATCACCTTCTCATTGCCCTCTCGTGTCCCTAAAATTCATAACATGAAACTCAGTTTAATTGTCACTTGAATTATGCTATTCATCAAATTTTATGTCTTTAATTCATAAGTTTCTATTTTGCTAAATTAGACTCTACCATTGAGTCCGGGACGTTGAAGAAACTAAGTTTAGGTTTTTGTAGAATTCAATTCGGACACCTGGGTTAAAAAGGGCAAAACAGTCATTTTGCACTTTACACGGGTCCTTACATTTCGTGACCTCTTTTCACAAATCGGACTCCACAGTTGAGTCCGGAATGCTCGAGATAATAAAGTTTCACTATTTGTTTACTAAATTCGGAGTTCGTTTGACTGTACTTTAATTCAGGGGCATTTTGGTAATTTTATATGTTACTACGGGTCTTTTATTTTTTGGGACCCCATCTCATAAAACGGACCTCACCATTGGCCTTAGAATGGCCGAGATAGTCAAAATACACTAATGACTTGCCTCATTTGGACTTCGAATTAATTTAGAATATTTAATTAATTAAATTAATTTAATTAAATAATTAATTAATTAATTTAATTAATATTTTATTAATAATTTAATCAGGTGGGTAAAAGTGTAATTTCCAACAGTTGGGGGGTCAATTTGTAATTTCTGAAAGTTCAGGGTTAAGGTTCAAATTCCAAAAGGTTCAAGGTTCAAATTGAAATTAGTTTAATTAGCTATTCTCAATCAGGTTAACCAAACAGGGGTTAATCCGAGAACAGGGATAGGATATCCCTGTTTCAATTAAATTCCAATTTCCTAATTTCTTATCCTCGCAACCAAACGGGCCAAATTCCATTTTAATTTAAAACAACCACGCGACACGTGGCAGGGGCGGTCCGCACCCGCCCGAACCGGACTCGACCCGGAACAGTACCCCTTCGTCCCCGATTTTCCGGCGACGAACCAGTAGGGTTCCGGCGCCTTCTCCGGCGCCGGCGACCGATCTCCGGCGAGTTTTCCCAGTTTTCAAAATGCCATTTTCTCCCCCTTTTCATGTGGATCACATCCCCAACCTCCATTTCCCCCAAAACCTCCTCCATCTCCACGAAATAGAGGGTCAAACCCTCGGTCAACTCTCCGGCCAACTCCTCCCCTTCCATTTTAGTGACTGTTAGACCATGGTTCAATCCTTATTTTCATTCTAAACGGTTTCTACATCTCTTGGGTTCCCTTCTGCATCATTTAGAGCAAATTTTTCACATAAAATCACAAGACCCATCTCTTAAAACCGTGACCTGCAACTGGGGAGTTCTCCCTCTCCCCTTAACCATTTCTTCTCATTCTTTTTGCAAATTAATCCCTACATTATGCTCTATACGATTCTACAATTTAAATCAATTAAAATGCTTTAAAAAAAAATCGAAACAGGAGCAGTCCACTTACCAATGATTTTCGGATTTTTCCCTTTTTTTTTTTTTTTTGGTTTGCTTCCCTTCTCCTTCTGTTCCTCTTGGTCACTTCTGCTTCTCCAGAACTCTCTCCCTTGCTCTCAGTTTTCTCTTCTTTCTCTTTTCTTCTCCAACCGAGACCAACTCCCTTATGTCACTCAAACACCTTCATTTCTCTCCCTCGGTTCCTCCCCCTTCACAGCCCCTTTCTTTGACCCTTTCTCTCTGCAGCAGCCACCTGCTTTCTTCCCCTCATGCAGCTTTGCATTTAATGCAAAGCTGCCTATACACCTATATATATATATCAATCATCATATACTAGTTACACACACTAAACACACACACACCTAGCTGCCACCTCACACACACTCACACACCAGGTTGTGGCACACACACACACTGCCATATAACACATACTTACACATATCTATTGTTTTTCACATGCACATACATTACACTACACATATATACATACATACTACACATACACCATGCATATATATAACATATGCATCAAGAATTTAATAATAATAATGATAATAATAAATAAAATAAATAAATAAATAAAGTATTTAATAACCAAAGAAAATTTTATATAAAAAAAAAAAAAAATTTCCGGGTTATTACATTGAACCCGACCTCAATGGTTGGGTTAGGTCGGTTTAAAAAAATAAATTGAGTCGGTTCGGTTTTAGAACTGATATAGTCGGTTCAATTTTGATTTAAAATTCAGGTGAATAAAATCAACCCACGAACCAAACTCTCAATAATATTTCTTTTAGAAAAATAAATGTATATATATATATATATGTATGTGTGTGTGTGAATATTATATATATATATATACATACACACACACATATGACATATAGATATATATATACACACATTTATATATATATATATATATATATACACACACACACATTTATATGACATATACATGTATATATATATATACACACACATTATATATATATATATCTATACACATATATGATAAAAATATTTGCACATTATACTATATTATCTGTGAATATATATATATAGATAGATAGACAGATATGCATATATATATATATAATCACTATATACAGTTATGCTAATTCTCTTCGTAACATGGTTAAAATTTTGAAAAAATTAAACGTATTTTCAAGACCTTTTAAGTTTTAATTGTATGAAATCATTCATTAATATTTTTAAATAATTAAGAGTTTATTAATTTTTTAAGAGAGAAAGAGAATTAATTTTGAGTTTCACAATTATCAAATTGCCTAGGAAGTGTTCGCCAATTGTCATGGCCATATACAAGAGCATAACCAGAAAAATTATCAGAGGAAGGCTAAAAAACTTTTAGACAAAAGTTTGGTGAAAATTTTGGATTTGGCCAAAATTTTAGAGTGCAAAATGAGATAAATAATGAAGAAAGATTGGGTTGTGCCAAATCTTTTGGGGCTGGGCTAAAATTTTAGATAATAAACGAGAAAAATAATAGATAAAGATTGAGCTTAGACAGATTTTAGGATGGACTAATTTTAAAAAGGTCAAAATTTTATATTTATAACAAAAAATTTATAATTTGAGGGGGCTATCGCCGGCCTAGCCCCATGTCCATCCGTCCTTGGCCATATAGTTTATCATTTTAACAGGTTTCACTTATAATACATATTTAGGCACTATAAGTGTCGATATATATAAATATATGTTTATATAACACACACACACAAATTGTTCATTTTTAATTTAGATTTACAAAGATTATATATACATTGTATGTCACGCCCCGAATTCCCGACCGAACCCGGGGACGCGACTAAAGGAAGAAAATAACTAGACGAGTAAATAAATAAATAAATATTTGACGAATTTTTTTTTTTTTTTTAGATAAATAAATGAATACCGATTTAACTAATATAGATACAATCCTATTCCACTAACATAACGCTACATCCACATATCTCTGTCAATACACATACATTCCCGGTTTATAAAAATTTCGGCAGAACCTCCTTTGTTTTTCGAACCTTTTTCCCCCTGATAAACACAATACATCATATATCATCATATAAATATAAATACATCACAATCCATCCTCACTCGATGGCCACAACCTTATCAAAGTTAAATATACATCGCTTAACTATACAATCAAAATTACACAACTATGATACAACATCTATGTCATTGGGCTTAAGCCCGTACATCACAAAACATGCCTCTCGGGCCAAATGTCCATCTACAATCAAGTCTCCTCCACTCAGTTAAACTTCCTCAAGCCTCAGGTGTTGGGAATATCATCTGAAATATGGTTCCCACGAATGGGTCAGCGCCAACATGCTGGTATGGTACAATACTAATGCAAGGAATAAAATTAAGTCGTGGCATGTGCAAGTGTACATTTATCTCTATATGTCTTCTAAATCATCTATGCATGGCAATGATAACAATCCACATGCCTTCCACATCATCTATGCAATATAACGACAATAATCCGCATGTTTTCCAAATTATACATACCACATAATGGTAATGAATCCATATGCCATCCAATTGTCCATGCAATGTAATGACAATGCGTATGAACCACCCACACAACTCTATGCTACATGACAATGCATATGAAACACTCACGCAACTCTATGCCACATCCATGTCCACTCTATGCATGTCATGTCAACACCATGCATGTCATGTCTCGGTTTACGGATCGCTCCCGATGGGTAGCCGAGTAACCAACACCTGTTCACGGATCGCTCCCGTTGGGTAGCAGGCACCAATGCAATGGCCGATTTTGGGTTTTTCACCACAGGATCTACACCCTCATAATGCATAGCACCTCGTGCTCACCCACACTATGTCATCAATGAATTACACTATGCCAAATGCCATGATTCCACCATGCAATGCCACAATCTTAATAAAACGTTTCTTGCCAACACATGTAATATGCTTTAAATAATGCAACATATTTAAAGCAACAATATCATCTGAATCTCAAAATTTCTTCCACAAGCCCATATGCCATGAACAGTTAAATTAAACACATGCTCGATCAATCTCAACACTTACGCAAATTCACATGTCACAATATCAATAATCCTTCTAAAACATATATCATATATGATGACATCTCAAGAAGTAAATCATAACTCCCAAATAATCATAAAGAACACGTAAGCATATAAACAATCAATTCAAAGAAGCAATAATTCCTATGTGATCTTCTACCAGCAGATAAGCACAAGAATCATTTAATCAATATGCACATCAATCCTAATTTAATTCTATTCCTTACTTAGTAAAGTACCATACCTGATCGGGTTATCTCAACCCCAAGAAGCTATATCCACTAAGTAGTCCAGTCAACTGATCAATAACTCAGTCCTCCCACTGCATATGTTTAAAGGGTCCTCGCCTTTCTCTTCAATGTTCCTAAAACCACAAAATGTAACTCAGTCGGTTGGTTACTTGAATGATGCTATTCATCAAATTTTATGTCTTTTTATGATTGGTATTTCTTTTACTCAATTAGGCTTCACCATTGAATCCGGAACGCCGAACAAAGTCGGTTCAGGTTTTCGCGGAATTCAATTTGGACATTTGTACCCTAAAGGGTAAAATGGTCATTTGGTCCTTTCACGGTTTCCCAATTCCCGAGGTCTCTCTTCATAAATTGGACCTTACCGTTGAATTCAAAACATTCAAAATAATAAAAATCCACTCTTCTCTTGTTTCAATCAAGGTTCGTTTGATTAGTCTTTCAACTCAGTGGCGTTTTGGTCATTTTACCTTTTAAATTATCATTTAATTAAATATTATTTTATTCACTTGGATCAATTCACAATTCACTCAAATTTCTGGGTATAATTAAAATCTCACGAGGTTCTATTCATTGCCCATAATTTTTCCAATTCCTATAAGTTTATTTATATTATTTTTTTTTCCGTACGTTTCCAATTTAAACCAATTATTGGATAGCTTCTCCTTTTCAACCAAACACTTCCCGAACTCAAATCTAACATTTTACCCATACAGTAATATTGTTAGGCAGCTATCTGAATGGTTGAGTTGGGTCGGACTCAACCCGGTTTGGCCCGAATAAAATACAAAACTCAATCGTTAAATTCTGTTCGGATTATTTTTCTGTATTCCCATTTGATCTAAAACAATTTCTATATTTAATGAAATCCCACAATCAATTTAATCATTCATGTTTCTAAAAAATCCAAGACTAAAGTTTAGTATTTTACCATGTTGTTTCGCGTTTCTCCACTCCAAATTCATCCGGTTTGCCGCACTACTGCCGCAACTCATCTTGCAACAACAGCAGTTCCTGCTGTTACTGCATTCCCTAATTTTTCAAGGTCTGCTCCAATTTTTCCTCCCATATCTCCCCCTGCCGCAGCGTCTTAATGTTACTGCAGCTGCTGTCCCACTCGCAGCAACTCAACAACACCATTCTGAACCCCCATCGCAGCCGCTGCTACACGAATTTCCCCAACAGCCGCGACATATCTCCCCTAAACCGCTACTGCCATCTTTACGGCTACACAGCACCACCACAAACACACACTGCACAGCGCAGCACACGCTGCATCTGTGCAGCTCTACTGCTGCTGTTCCACTTGCGGCACCGAACAGCAGCTCCTGCTGCTTCTATTTTCTTTTCTAAATTTTTTCTCCTTTCTCCTTACTAAATCTGCTGCTTAGGGAAATCAATAATTCAAACCCGAAGCCTTCGAAAATCCATTCTGAACTTTAAAGAAACTGGGATGGAACCTGAACACCCACTACGCAACGCCACTGCTGCTGGATAGCAGCAACCGCTGTTGCTACTACCATCCCCATCACCTATTTTGCACCGCTACACACATACAGAGTAATAGCAACCAAGCTCCAACAACACCCTGGCGTAAACTAGATTCAGCCGAGAGAAAATCAACCCAAATCCAAGTCAACCGACCATACCACTGCTCCTCAACTTCCTCTCTTCTCAACTGAAACGGTCGAAACAGGGAAACCCCACAAACCGTGACATCCACTCACACAACTCCAAACCGTAGCAGAATCCTCCCTGTTACACCGAAATCACCACATCAGATCTCTCTCTCTCAGTTCTGCATATTTGCCAAACTAACCAATTTCTGCATCGTCCATACCTGCTACTGCTGCTGCTACTCTTTCCCTCTTTGTCTCAGATTTCTGCAAACCGAGATACGCACCTACACAGCAACAATAACCGAACCCCCCAACAGAACCCGTCAAACAGGGCAACGACCCTCACTGTCCATAACAGTCGCACCAATTTCCCTGCACCGACCTGCACACGCACCGCTACAAGAGACCCAACCAAACCGTGGCAACTCTGACCTCCTTCCTTTCCTCCTGTGTGAAGATATACATATATATATATATATATCTATATACAACTCAGCCTAAAGCTCTCCCGATCTTCCAATCTTCTAGCACTTTCGGCCACAACTCCTTTCCATCTCGTCATCACGCACACACCCACAGCGACCTGCCATACCGCCCCCCTCTCCTTTTTCCTTTTCTCTTTTTCTCTCTTTTCTTTCACGTTTTCACGAGACCAGCCCCTCTTCCTCTTTTCTCTTCTTTTCTTTATTCTCCTCCAGCTTCTTCAAGAAGCTTCCTGATTTCTTATATAATATATTATATAACATAATATAATATAATACAATATAATATATATATTATGTTGTCCCTTCTTCTAAAAGCTTTTTTTTTTTTTTTTCTTTTTTTTTTTTTTTTTTTCCAAGTCTCTACATCCTTCCCCCCTTAAAGAAATTTCGTCCCGAAATTTAAAAATAAAATACATCTCCTCAACAAAATGCTAAAAGATCGATGCAAAATGCATTGTGTCATGTAGACGTGCAGCCTTACCAATGGACCATTCACCTCTCCCTCAGCCAGGCGATGTGAGACGACTTATCACCTTCTCCCTCCCCCCTTTCCGGCTCAGCCACTCCGGGGCAGGCAGGGTCCCTCGGCCCGCGCCTCCACACTCCCTGCTAGGGTCTGGTTCCGATCCCATCCGTAATGACTCACTCCACATGGCACAACACATAATGAATTCCTCAAAACACATTGGCCTATCAGCGCCAATTTCCTTTCAATCCATCCGGGCATCACGACCCACTTCAATAATTCAACACAAAAACAAAATAAGGGAAAAATCTCAACGCTCACAAGGACACCTCAAAACCCCTCACACGTTTGCTAACCTTCCAATTAATCTCAAATCTAGTCATGAAACCATCTAGTGATTTACCTCAATGGCATCACCTATATACTGTCAGTATCACAGTGTAAAGCAATAATCCTATTCTCAGCATTACAATCATAAAACTTAAAGCAATGCATTTCAATTCAGAAAGATAACACATTAGTGAGACCTGTCACCAATTTAAATCATGGATATACATCTGTGCTTATTCACATGTACCATATGAACACATTTAAACATTCCCTTAAACATGCCTCAACAATAATCAATTTGCACAAAAATCACAATCACAGTACTGCAACAAGTACTACACTAGCATGCTCACGTAAAATAAACAAATAACATTCAATAACTAGCACATAACTTACCACGTCAGTACCCAAGCATAAAATCCATCACCAGAATACACAGATACAAGAATAAACATACAATCCTACCATATAGGTAGCCAGGTAGACATCCAAACCCATGGATATCCAGGTTCACAGCCTATCTCATAAATGACAAGCACCCAACCTACCTCTGAGTTTCACTCCGTCTGCCACACAAATATAAACATCTAATCCCAATGTCATGGTAAACTTGATAAACATGAAAGGATGAGACGCACAAGCCTATCAGTCTACTAGCCCGTGAACTAAAAACAAGGAATATACCTCGAACTATAGGAGGTCCGGAAGTAGATGTCTCGGGTGCAGCTACTGTATAAACACGACTCTGGGTGGTCTAACTCTGCCTATCTCCCCCCTTGGTTCGGCGATCCTAATACTCTGCACTGAGGGTGCAGACTGAAAATGAGGCATTGGAGGTTCATAATCTAACTGTGGTAATGGCTGTAATGTCTGAATTGACAGATGATGAGACGGTCTCTGCGAGCCCCGTGAAGTCTGTCCCTGAGGACAGTTGGCCCAACATGTCCTGACTAGTGGCACACAAAGCAAAGCCGTGGAGTTCCTCACTCCTGACTCCGTACCTGAGGTAGAAATGATGTCAGACTCGGTCTAGCTCCATGTCCCTAACTAAGGTCTCTTGTGAGGGTAATTGGCGAACCTGTGGTCTGGCTGTCCACAATGAAAACAAGCGACGGTTTCCTGGGATGTCTGTGCAGAAGAAGTACTAGGTCAGTACCTCTTCGGTGGTGTCCTACCGATGTAAACTGGGGTAGATGTGACCTGCCAACTTTTCCTTAATAGGGGTCTTCAACCCCTTAAGAAAATAGAAAACCCTCAGTGGCTCCTCCCTAACAATATGTGGGGCAAATCTCCCCAAGGCGGTAAAATGGGACTCGTACTCGGTCCCTGTCATGTCTCCCTGAATAAGTACCTCAAACTCTTCCCTAAACTCGATCTTGGCAGTCTGTGGGAATCAATGGTCATTGCACATGGTCACAAATGTATCCCAACCCTCGCCAAATTTGTTAATCCTGTCAGCAGCCAATTGCCACCTTTGGCTGGCCATAACATGTCACGACACACTTGCCTAATCAATACTTACATATCTAATGTCAGCCATCCCTACTCGTTGGTTACACTCAACAACTGTCACAAAGTTCTAACATAGCCCTTTACTAAGAAGGATTTTATCTAAACAATGCTATACACGCATACTTAGACCTTGCTAGTGTTCAACTAATTTACAAATGTTCAACTCTCAATGAATACTATCCAAAACAATACATCTCTCCACAAACAGGGTTTAACACAAGAACATCTTTAAAAATTTAAAGATAAACACTCTAAGTATCCATCTATACACAGAAAGCTCCACAAGTCCAAATCCGTATTTTAGCATTTTAAGGTTTGATGTGTCTTTTATTATTTCTTACTTTTATAGCTAGGTGATAACCCTTCATGGATCACAGCTCCTTTTATTACTGGCTGATGGGGCGCCATCCATCAACTGTAACTCAAGACCTGAGACCAATCCAGTCTGTATAAATGTCATAGTCATAATACCATAATCCATGAAAATCGGTTACTAACCTAGCATACACACATACAAGATCCACAAATAACAGTCAACAGTTAATACCTATCCCACTAAATATGCACTCAACCATAGAATCCATCATAAAAATATACCTATACATGAATGAACACAACAAACCAGGTAAATAACTAAGTCTATAACCTATCTCATAAATAACTAGGCATACCGCCTACCATATAGATAACTATATACATGACTTATGTCACAAACAACTAGGCACACGACCTATCTCACCAATATACAGTCTATCACATAGACAGGAATTTTCAATCTCAGTCGACCAATACATCCAACAACCACGTACCCCCCAGTCAATTAGGAAATCAAGTATAATCCATACTCGTGCACACCAGTGCAACCTAAGTACCTAAGACATGCTACTCGAACTTATCCAACTAAACTGAAAGTCTAAACTTCTCCCACTGTCCTTAGGTATTCGAACCTATGCTCTGATACCACGTTGTCACGCCCCGAATTCCCGACCGAACCCGGGGACGCGACTAAAGGAAGAAAATAACTAGACGAGTAAATAAATAAATAAATATTTGACGAATTTTTTTTTTTTTTTTTTTTTTTTTAGATAAATAAATGAATACCGATTTAACTAATATAGATACAATCCTATTCCACTAACATAACGCTACATCCACATATCTCTGTCAATACACATACATTCCCGGTTTATAAAAATTTCGGCAGAACCTCCTTTGTTTTTCGAACCTTTTTCCCCCTGATAAACACAATACATCATATATCATCATATAAATATAAATACATCACAATCCATCCTCACTCGATGGCCACAACCTTATCAAAGTTAAATATACATCGCTTAACTATACAATCAAAATTACACAACTATGATACAACATCTATGTCATTGGGCTTAAGCCCGTACATCACAAAACATGCCTCTCGGGCCAAATGTCCATCTACAATCAAGTCTCCTCCACTCAGTTAAACTTCCTCAAGCCTCAGGTGTTGGGAATATCATCTGAAATATGGTTCCCACGAATGGGTCAGCGCCAACATGCTGGTATGGTACAATACTAATGCAAGGAATAAAATTAAGTCGTGGCATGTGCAAGTGTACATTTATCTCTATATGTCTTCTAAATCATCTATGCATGGCAATGATAACAATCCACATGCCTTCCACATCATCTATGCAATATAACGACAATAATCCGCATGTTTTCCAAATTATACATACCACATAATGGTAATGAATCCATATGCCATCCAATTGTCCATGCAATGTAATGACAATGCGTATGAACCACCCACACAACTCTATGCTACATGACAATGCATATGAAACACTCACGCAACTCTATGCCACATCCATGTCCACTCTATGCATGTCATGTCAACACCATGCATGTCATGTCTCGGTTTACGGATCGCTCCCGATGGGTAGCCGAGTAACCAACACCTGTTCACGGATCGCTCCCGTTGGGTAGCAGGCACCAATGCAATGGCCGATTTTGGGTTTTTCACCACAGGATCTACACCCTCATAATGCATAGCACCTCGTGCTCACCCACACTATGTCATCAATGAATTACACTATGCCAAATGCCATGATTCCACCATGCAATGCCACAATCTTAATAAAACGTTTCTTGCCAACACATGTAATATGCTTTAAATAATGCAACATATTTAAAGCAACAATATCATCTGAATCTCAAAATTTCTTCCACAAGCCCATATGCCATGAACAGTTAAATTAAACACATGCTCGATCAATCTCAACACTTACGCAAATTCACATGTCACAATATCAATAATCCTTCTAAAACATATATCATATATGATGACATCTCAAGAAGTAAATCATAACTCCCAAATAATCATAAAGAACACGTAAGCATATAAACAATCAATTCAAAGAAGCAATAATTCCTATGTGATCTTCTACCAGCAGATAAGCACAAGAATCATTTAATCAATATGCACATCAATCCTAATTTAATTCTATTCCTTACTTAGTAAAGTACCATACCTGATCGGGTTATCTCAACCCCAAGAAGCTATATCCACTAAGTAGTCCAGTCAACTGATCAATAACTCAGTCCTCCCACTGCATATGTTTAAAGGGTCCTCGCCTTTCTCTTCAATGTTCCTAAAACCACAAAATGTAACTCAGTCGGTTGGTTACTTGAATGATGCTATTCATCAAATTTTATGTCTTTTTATGATTGGTATTTCTTTTACTCAATTAGGCTTCACCATTGAATCCGGAACGCCGAACAAAGTCGGTTCAGGTTTTCGCGGAATTCAATTTGGACATTTGTACCCTAAAGGGTAAAATGGTCATTTGGTCCTTTCACGGTTTCCCAATTCCCGAGGTCTCTCTTCATAAATTGGACCTTACCGTTGAATTCAAAACATTCAAAATAATAAAAATCCACTCTTCTCTTGTTTCAATCAAGGTTCGTTTGATTAGTCTTTCAACTCAGTGGCGTTTTGGTCATTTTACCTTTTAAATTATCATTTAATTAAATATTATTTTATTCACTTGGATCAATTCACAATTCACTCAAATTTCTGGGTATAATTAAAATCTCACGAGGTTCTATTCATTGCCCATAATTTTTCCAATTCCTATAAGTTTATTTATATTATTTTTTTTTCCGTACGTTTCCAATTTAAACCAATTATTGGATAGCTTCTCCTTTTCAACCAAACACTTCCCGAACTCAAATCTAACATTTTACCCATACAGTAATATTGTTAGGCAGCTATCTGAATGGTTGAGTTGGGTCGGGCTCAACCCGGTTTGGCCCGAATAAAATACAAAACTCAATCGTTAAATTCTGTTCGGATTATTTTTCTGTATTCCCATTTGATCTAAAACAATTTCTATATTTAATGAAATCCCACAATCAATTTAATCATTCATGTTTCTAAAAAATCCAAGACTAAAGTTTAGTATTTTACCATGTTGTTTCGCGTTTCTCCACTCCAAATTCATCCGGTTTGCCGCACTACTGCCGCAACTCATCTTGCAACAACAGCAGTTCCTGCTGTTACTGCATTCCCTAATTTTTCAAGGTCTGCTCCAATTTTTCCTCCCATATCTCCCCCTGCCGCAGCGTCTTAATGTTACTGCAGCTGCTGTCCCACTCGCAGCAACTCAACAACACCATTCTGAACCCCCATCGCAGCCGCTGCTACACGAATTTCCCCAACAGCCGCGACATATCTCCCCTAAACCGCTACTGCCATCTTTACGGCTACACAGCACCACCACAAACACACACTGCACAGCGCAGCACACGCTGCATCTGTGCAGCTCTACTGCTGCTGTTCCACTTGCGGCACCGAACAGCAGCTCCTGCTGCTTCTATTTTCTTTTCTAAATTTTTTCTCCTTTCTCCTTACTAAATCTGCTGCTTAGGGAAATCAATAATTCAAACCCGAAGCCTTCGAAAATCCATTCTGAACTTTAAAGAAACTGGGATGGAACCTGAACACCCACTACGCAACGCCACTGCTGCTGGATAGCAGCAACCGCTGTTGCTACTACCATCCCCATCACCTATTTTGCACCGCTACACACATACAGAGTAATAGCAACCAAGCTCCAACAACACCCTGGCGTAAACTAGATTCAGCCGAGAGAAAATCAACCCAAATCCAAGTCAACCGACCATACCACTGCTCCTCAACTTCCTCTCTTCTCAACTGAAACGGTCGAAACAGGGAAACCCCACAAACCGTGACATCCACTCACACAACTCCAAACCGTAGCAGAATCCTCCCTGTTACACCGAAATCACCACATCAGATCTCTCTCTCTCAGTTCTGCATATTTGCCAAACTAACCAATTTCTGCATCGTCCATACCTGCTACTGCTGCTGCTACTCTTTCCCTCTTTGTCTCAGATTTCTGCAAACCGAGATACGCACCTACACAGCAACAATAACCGAACCCCCCAACAGAACCCGTCAAACAGGGCAACGACCCTCACTGTCCATAACAGTCGCACCAATTTCCCTGCACCGACCTGCACACGCACCGCTACAAGAGACCCAACCAAACCGTGGCAACTCTGACCTCCTTCCTTTCCTCCTGTGTGAAGATATACATATATATATATATATATATCTATATACAACTCAGCCTAAAGCTCTCCCGATCTTCCAATCTTCTAGCACTTTCGGCCACAACTCCTTTCCATCTCGTCATCACGCACACACCCACAGCGACCTGCCATACCGCCCCCCTCTCCTTTTTCCTTTTCTCTTTTTCTCTCTTTTCTTTCACGTTTTCACGAGACCAGCCCCTCTTCCTCTTTTCTCTTCTTTTCTTTATTCTCCTCCAGCTTCTTCAAGAAGCTTCCTGATTTCTTATATAATATATTATATAACATAATATAATATAATACAATATAATATATATATTATGTTGTCCCTTCTTCTAAAAGCTTTTTTTTTTTTTTTTTTCTTTTTTTTTTTTTTTTTTCCAAGTCTCTACATTGTAAGCATGCATAACTTTTTGGGACTAGTTTGAAATAAAATAAATAAATAAATAACAGCCAACCCAAACCGACCTAACCCAGATTTTTCAGGTTGGGTCGGGTCAGTTCCACTACGCTTGCAGTTCAATTATGGTTCTAAATTTTTTGAACTACTTAAAGTCGAATCGGTTCTAGTTCTACTAAAACCCAAACCCATGTGCACCCCTAAGGTCCACCACTGACGAGAAAAAAAAATTTCCAGTGATTTTTGCAAGAGAAGAAAAGCCACTTTTTTCTAGAAAAGTAAGCAATTACATGTTTCCAATTTTTATAAAAAGTTTTCTCTTTCACATTAACTAAACTCTTTATAAATTTAAACTTTGACAAAAACTTTTTAAAAGGCAGAGATGATATTAAGGGCGATTCCTATTATTTATTAAAAGGTTTTACTTATAATCAAAAACCATAATTTAGTTTTCATGAAAAGAGCTACTTGTTTTAACTTCTAAAGTTTCTTAAAGAATCCACGCTAAATTTAAGAGAAAACATCTTAAAACTTGAGGAGAGACAAATTGCCAAATAAGCCGAACAAGAATTTAGGCCACGTTTGGGGTTGGGGTATCTTCATTTAAAAAAAAAAAAAAATAGACAATCTCTATTTCTCTTACAAGCTTGTGAAGGGCAGTCTCTCATCATGTAAAGAAGATTACAATTTTAACATATAAAGATTAGATGTCCACTTTTGAAAGATAAGAAAAGATTCGGGAAAAAAAATAGTCATTCCCAAATCTGATATAACAAATTCAATAAAATTGATCATTCTGAAGAAATGAAAATTCCAACATGAAGTAGGAATAATCATTTAATCTCATAATCTAAGGAATGAGTTCCATTTTAAGGAAATGAGATTAGAAAAAAAGAAACACAAAAAAAATTACACAAACACAATATATTATATATATATACACAAAATATAAAAATATAAAAATAAGCATATACAATTGAATATATATATATATATATATATGTATATTGAAGGAAATACATAATAAACACAAATGGGTGTTTAACCCGGTTACCTCTTTGAATCAAGAACAACAAAAGCAGAAGAGGTGACTTGTATTACGAGTTTTCCTAAAAAATCACGAATACCGCAAAAATCCTTGAAACGCTGCAATAGATCCTCCTCGTCAAATAGAACAGCTATATAATCGAGTCGCCTATATATTTCCACGATCCAAGACCAAAAGCACTACGATGGTTACCCAATAAGAATCTTTGAGAGAACATCATTCAAAACCTCACGTGATTATTTGAGAGACTACACATGGATGAATTCATTACACTTAACGAATACGTATTTATTTATATCCTATTTCCACAATTGATGGAATAACCGCAAGACTTACGTGATAATATCTAAGTCAATCAAACCAACCAAAACGGATAAGAGTTTTAACCACATATAAACTATTATCATAATTATCACAATCTGCATAAATCTTGTGGATGTCAAATGAATTTGGGTCCACATGACCTAATGTCCAACTTCTTCAACTAATCCACATAAGTTGAGTACTAAGCTCTTTGCATGACCTTCCACATATAGGAAATGGATCGTGTGACCAGGTGAGAAGGATCGGGGTAGGAGTACTATATTAAGCTATCATCAAAGTAACATAATACCTCACTACAAACACATAACTAATCTCATTTGTGCCTCAGACTATTCTGTTATACTAGATTCAGCATCCATTATCCTTCACGAGAACTAATCTCAGCGTGATACAGGGACCAACCAATATGTATTGTCCTCGTGATCATATCGATAGACATAAAAACCAACATGATCATCCGGGCAATGAGTCACAACACAATAGTGTATTATAGAATCGTCTTCCCTAGCTACTCACGTTAATCCAATCAAACTCAACTACTTTCCTAGACATGCCCCATTGAACCGCATCAATCATGGTCCTTTAGCAACATACTAAAGTAGCAACATCAAGCTCTCTCTTCATAACGTAGTCATAGGTCACAAAAGGCATAGTGAAACTTAAAAAGGTTCCCAGAGCTCACACAGTGATAAAACAGGGATGCATTCATTTACTCTCTTTTTTAAAAGTCACATCAATAGCATATACAATATATAATATATGTTATGGCGGAGCTCCCACTCAATTGGGCATATCAAACTCATTCTCAAAAGTATATAACGCCATACGAATCTCAGTCTAGTCACTATCTAGCGCCTGTCGCTATCTCAGCGCCCCTCGTCGCTATCTCAGTGCCTAACCCGAATATTCCATCCCAATCGCTCTCTTAGCATCTGTTTGAAAGTTCACATTCGAATTTCTTCAGGTTACATGAGGTATGTGGTCAACCTTCATACTCGAATCTTTAAAAGAGTCCCATATTGACCCTCATTATCAAGGCGACGTCTATGACAAAGATGAATTCTCCCTCAAGCCAAGAATTTAATGTCTTATCTTGCGCGCTATCTAAGCGCCAAAGCGATTGCTCATGTGAGAAAGTCAATCAAAACCTGTTGACATCTTTCATGTATGCTCACAATATCAATAAATCATCTCAATATGAACACAAAATCATATAATCATGAAATCATGTCACACAATGTCCAATACATCAAATCTAAAATATACCCAACTATTTAACACAAGATGTAAAACATCACTAAATATGGGCCTAGGACCACCTCCCTTTGCGCAACTCTATCTCAAACATGTGTAGTGAAAAATAATGCTAATATGTTTGGTTCTCCCATCACCGCTATTGGTCTAACAGCCCACTAACGAACCTAAGCTTCCAGCCTAGTGGAAAGTTTGCACGGTTTTGTCCTTATAGACCCTAATTAAGTCCAAAAGACACCACAAAAAAGAAAAGGCATCACCTGCACTTATATCCCTCAAGCTTGTAAAGCTTATTAACAATGTGGAATTAAGCTGCGACAAATGCAATACTTGTATGTGCTAGAGCTACCGTACAATCATAACTAATGAACATATCATTCTGCTTACACGACGTTATGTTAAAGCACTACTCGAATCTCCTAACCAAACTACTGCCTCAATTGCGACGATCAACCATGTATTCTTGACATCATTTAGTTATCAAAGAAACTAATTAACTAAAGTTCGATGAGAAAACACTACGTCACTCTTATAATTGGACCATCTATACGAGCAAAGCACTAAGTTGCTCTAATAATTTGACCAACGATATGAGCAAAGCACTAAGCTACTCTAATAATTTGACCATTAATAAAAGCTGCAAAAATATTTAAGTACACATCCTAGTGCACTTCAAAATCTCAACTGCGTTCAAACAGGAAAATTTCACTAAATATCTCTTTCACTACTTGTCACAACCCAGAACCCACCCTGTGCAGATTAAGGGTCGGTGACCGACACTGTCACCCAGACAAGCTGTACAAAATCAAATGAACTGCACAAGACAGTAATAATTTTTTTCTTTTATTTTATCAAGCACGGAAGATACACATATGCACCTCATTTGATAACAAATTAAACTTTAACAATCATCAATAAGATTATCTCCAAGTACAATTTTCATCATCATTAATCACTATTCAAGTCTAATATCATTTCTAGTGTGTCACTATGTCACAATATCTAACATTAATATCAACCTTACAGAATATATGTTCAATTTAAGACTCAGAGCTATACATCATCAAAGTTTTTCACAAGCATACCACTAGCTCCATTAGTCACCGTCATTGTCTTTCTTTCCATATTGTGCTACCTAAAAAATTGTTATAATTTTGTAGCTCAGTAAGTAAATCCTTCACTCTGTCATGGATTCAACAAGGGTATATAACAAAAGAATAATCACAGAATTTCAAGCTCAAAGGAATCAGCCATCAGGCCAAAATAACACAGTTCACAAAGAGGTTACGATTTCAATAGGGATGACTGAACAAGTCAATAAGCACAAACTTATCAACATCTAATGTTTAGCTGCCCAAATTAAAAAGATCCAAATCGAATACAAAGATAAGCTTCAAAGGCATATTTATCATTCAAGGATAGCATCATCAAATCAACAAATGGTGTGGAATCAAACATATACAAATTGAGTCGAATGGATGCTATCAAATAGGGCTCAGCTACCCCCACATAACACTTATCCAGGTTCATCACTCATTTCTGGGTTACCCTAACTGGCACCAAGAGCCAAGGATCAAAATATCGTTTTGATGTATAGTTTCGGTCTGTCCGGAAACGGAAACGTTTCGAAAACATAATGGAAACAGAAAAAAAATTGGAAACATGTGGAAACATAACTTAAAATTTATTTATTTATACAAATAAGCCTATTTATTGAATATTTGTGCATGTTTAAGACATATACATCATATTTATGATAAATGATACTAATTCATGATAAATGACATAATAGATATATACAATGTAATATCCACGAATTAGATAATTTGACACAAGTTACATATAAAATAAAAAGTAAAACAAATAGCGATTTAACCATATTATAATTAGTAACTTAGTATTAAAATAGTTGTTTCTCTACACTTTATTTTCCCTCCTTTTTTATTATTTTAGAAAAAGTAATAGAAATATATCTTCTTGTAATTTTGAGTCTTAATCTTTGAAAAATAAATAGATATTATTTTTTACTAACTTCTAGAATTATTATTGATATAAAAGAAATGTTTCCTCTGATTTGGTATGTTTCCACTAGTTTCGATATGTTTCCACAGAAACAATTTTGTTTCCATGGAAACATATGAATTTCGATATTCTACTACTGTTTCGTTTCAGTTTCCTGAGAAACGGAAACGTTTCGACCGTTTCGATGGAAAAGAAACGAAACTTTGATCCTTGCCAAGAGCTCTTATCATCATGTCAAAATGTCCTCATCAAGACAACATGTTGGGTATCATTTCCAAACACCAACCCGTAGGTTATCAGCATCCAAAGAGTCAAGATGGGCATTGTGACAGACACAATCCTGTGTACTCACAAATAATATTATCAGCAAAAAGATTCCACAAGGTATGTGCATATATATATATATATGTTATAAATATCCACAACAAAATAGATCACAATAATCACAAAGATAAGATATAGCCAATGAGTCAAAGGACTCGTAGATATTTACAACAAATAGGATATCAACAAATCAAAAATTTTTACATAATGGGAAACAAGATAATCAATAAGTTGTGGACTTGAAATAATTATCAATGCACAATTTCAAGAAGAAAAGATTAGCAGCTATACAAGTAGGTCACGTTGGCAGAGTAAAAATTCACATATTAAAGTTCGGGTTTATTTACACTGGGTTCTTAGCATTGCATTCTCATACTAGTACCATAGTAGTTATCCCATAGCCTTGTTTCATTTTTCCATCGTTTGGGTGATCCTATAATCATGGATCAAAAATACATTGTATGTTAAATCAACATACATTCTAATCTAGGCACCTCAATTTAGCGTTTAAAGTTCTTTTGAACTTAGTCTAGTTGATTAAGAGACCTTCAAATTTCCAATTAAGGGTTCCTGATGCTTTATAGATTATTTAGCCTTCAAGAGCACAATGTAATTTATACTTTTAATGTCTCATATTTTTTCATACCTGATTTACATCTTCGGACTTCATTGTTGGGTTCAGATAGTCCTTATAACATTTACGTTGGCCTTTTAATTTCATCCATACACTTCTAGTAACTTCATTAAGTCGTAAGGATTTATTCGTCCTTTTTTAGTTTGGTACCAGGTCTTATTTTTCTCAATAAGACGTCACCGTCAAGTCCAAAATATCAAAGATAATCAGTTTAGGTTTTTTCAAATCTTAATTTGCACATCTATAGCTTATATTAAGCTTAGGGGCATTTTTGTAATTTTATATTTTCACATGTCCTATTTTTTGGTACTTTGTTTGCTAAAATGGACTTCACCATTAAGTTCGGAACGTCAAAGAAAGTTAGAATATGTTATCTCTAACATTTAACTAACTTTTGGATCACTAAGGACATAATGGTAATTATAACATTTCACGCGTCTATATTTTTTGGACTTTGTTTCATAAAATGGATCCTGTCATTGGGTCTAGAATGTCCCAAAATACTAAAGTATGTATTTTCATAGTCATCAGAGTCTAATTGATAGCTTAATTTATCATTATTACATAATTGTAATTATTCCAGTTTGTCCGTTCATATTTTTTGGTATCTAATTTCACAAATCGGACTCTACCATTAAGTCCAGAATGCCCAAAAACATTAGGTTAGACTCTTCTTTCATTTTAATTAGCCTTCATTGGCCTATTTTTGGCCCAGACGCATTTTGGTAATTTCTCATAATTTAAAAATAATTTATAACTATTTTCTCGGCCAATACGTAATTACCAGAAAGTTCTAGGGTCAAAATAGGATTTTAAAAGGTTATATAGCTGAACCGTCTGGTCCAATTCATAAGTGAGTGAACCGATTCAAAATGGTTAAGAACCAATCGGTTCTTAGGGTTTAGTGCGTTATGCTGAGGTCAACCCTTTACAAATCAAAATGATGTCGTTCCACTTAACTTAGAATACATTTCTATGCGGATCAGCCCAGACCCAATATCTGACCCGACCTAGCTCGTTAACTGAACTGGTCAAGGTTTGACTTGGTCAACAACAACCCTACCAGCGACGGCACTGGCATTGGTTTTTCTGACGTCTTCTCTAACACGTCCCGCATCATTTTTCAATGAGGATTCCATTTATAATGTTGGATTTACGATTTGATTGGTTTATGGCCTTGAAATAGTGAATTGCAATCGGGCTCCAATGAGGGCCTGACTTTCCAATGACATTTTCTTGCTCTATTTCGACATGTTTCAGTTATGGTTTTCACTCCGTTTTTCCTCCATTCAATTTTTGGAACCTCAAGGAACCTTTTTTCGTTCATAAAACTAAGAAAATCAAGTTCGAACCATATTTTCAAATTCTCTCTCCTTAATTGTAATTTGCTCTTCCCCATTGGTTTCTTGACCATTTTTTATGGTTCAAATTGTTTTAGCTTCCATTTTTAATGCTCTATCGAGCCATGTAATTATCTCTAAGCTTTATTCAAGTTGGGTTAAAAACCCAACTTTCCATGATTTCGGGTATTACAAGCTTCAAGTTCTCCAAGCTTAAACTTTCACATTTCTTTCCATTTTATTTCATTTTCAATACTAAACACATGCAGACCATAAAAACTCAGGATAGTAGGATTTTAAGAGAGAAAATAATGAGAGAGAAAATTCTCTCTTACCTCCAATGGTAGCTTCCACACTATTATTTGGGCTCCTTCTCATGTCTTGTTTGACACCTGACCTCCCAATTAATTTGTTCATTCCCACCCTTGCATGCATCATGCAACTTCAGTTCCTTTCCATTTTCTTCATTTCTTAATTATATATATATATATATATATATATATATTTGAGGTGGCTTTTGCATAAATCACCATTGGTTGGATCTTGGTCCAATAAGGTGATGACACCCATCTTTGAATGCAGTCTATATGTGTATATCATGGGTCATATACATTTTGAGTGGACATATTAGCACAAAGTGCTAGCAGCCTATTTAGTAACCTTTATGGGAACTTAACATTTGCTTGCACAAGGTACAAGGTTCAAAACTTGGTGGGAGCACTTTTGGCTCTTTTTCTTCCTACTTTCTTTTTGGTGTATTATATTGTACTTTAATTATTCCAAAAGTCTATTTTAATTTTTGGAATAATCTTGATTAAACACACCTTATTCATGTATCACATTAGTCTTACTTAAGTGCAATATGTGCACTAATTTTCTAAGATTATTCTTGTGTCAATCCTTGATTAACACTAATCAGGATTTGCTATTAAGTTATGACATTTGTCATTAACTCACATTCTTAAAATTGGTTGTCTCCAATTTAAAACTAGTTGCTCTCATTTACACATTCGCTTCCATATTTACGAACCATTAGCCTCAATTAGAATTGTTCATAATTATTTAGCAAATTATCTTATGACAATCCTCATTATCCTTAATTGCCCCACTTAATTGGGTCGGAATGTTACACTACTAATCCAATTGCAATGATCAAAACTAAAGTATGTCCATGTCAATAAGTTATGATCGTACTAACAAGATTGCTTATAGATTTCTCAAGAGAAAAACGAGAAATCCCTCAAGGAAATTTCTATGAAACTCAAATCCAAGCATAGTTTACTTCACTTGTATCCCCCTCAATACAAGACAACTACCTCTAGGTGGTGACAACTAATTCCATATATGTCAGCAACCATACAAAAGATCAAAATGATTTCTATAAACTATTTGTGGCTTCTTTGATCATCGTCAAGCCAATTGCTTAATGAAATCTAAGATTCCACTGACTTGACAATTGCTTTAGGTCACAAGTGAAAAATTTAGCATACAGACGTTGCGATATTTGTTCATTAACCTTGAAGTCTAAAATTGTATAAACAATTTCTTTAAGTCACAAATGAACACTTGAGCAAGCATACTTTGCGCTCTTTATTCATTGACCTTGAAACCCAAAACTTGACCCCTTTGGGATAGGTCATTTTCAAAGAAGATAGGTCATAATTAATAGTTAATCAATCTTACACAAAAGGAGACCAACCATTCTTAAGATTTGATTCTTCGCTAATTTAACTCAACTTATCACTCATAGCAATCATCCATACACTATTAACATAAAAAACTTTTGTCTCTATATAAGAAATAATATTCACTTAAACATGTAGAGCAATAGTTAAAATTTATCCCTTCAATCTCACAAAGATGATGAGAAAAAATTTTATATTTGTTTATACACAACTAAGAATCTTAAGAATCTTCCTCCAGTGATACAATCACAACTAATGGTACACTCCCATTAGGCGGCAAGTCACTCCTACTATTCAAAACATCATCAACGATTCTAGAATGAGATATCAATTTTTCACCTTCGTCGAGAGATGGTGTGACTTCCATAGATTTCATTAACCCACAAAGTTAAAGATCCTTCAAAGTTTTCTCATTGCACAACTCAATTTAGTCATTCCTTAATTTGGGGTGTTCAATTAAGAATCTAATGGCCCTTTAACTTTCAAAAAGAATATTTTAAAAAATAACATTTTTAAAACTTAAGGCCAAGTTTTCAAAAAAATAATAACAAATAACGTGAACAAATCACATAAATCTCAAAAAGTGATAAGACCTTCAAATTAGGTTTTTCACCATTCTCGAGCTTAAAAGAACTAACTATTAGGGCACTCGGTTAATGATATAGGATGCATAAAACATATTTACGTCGTCATCGACCTAATCGTATTTAAAAAAATCCAATTTTCTCATTTTTTCACTTAATTGTCTTGAACTAATCAGACAAGTACTCTCGCTTACAATTAATATGAAGAATTTTAGAATTTTTCATTTTCGATACTTAACCTCTTGAAAAATGTTCAAAGCAACTAATGCTTATAGGAATGCTCAAAGCAACTAATGCTTGAGTTAGACGAGCAATCATAGCATGAGTAATAAAGTAAGAAAATAACAAGTTCTACTATGTTCTCAATTTTTAAAACATCATGAGTTTGCATATGCTATTAGAACTGATTCTAATGTATAAGGACTAAGTCCACCTTATAAAAAAAAAGGGTTTACTATAGGCCTTTCCAATCAAATAGGATTTCCACATCGATAGGCTAAGTTTTTGTGAGTAACTCCAACAGGTCATCTCAAGCTAATTTAGTCATCCTGTCACGCCCCGAATTCCAGCGAACCCGAGGCGCGAGTAACGAGACAAAAAGAAATAAAATAATAAAGAAATAAAAGATAATTTAGGATAATCACATACATTCTACATACTGTTCTGATACATTACATAGGGTCTGGTCCATTTGTTCACAACATAAAAAATAAGAAACAGTCTCGGGCTTATGCCCTTATACAATATCAAATGCGCCCCTCGGGCCAAACATAATCCCCAATCAAATCATCTCCACGTCTCGCACAGTTGGAGCATCATCTGAAATGTTTGCCCCACTAAAGGGGTCAGCTCAACATGCTGGTACAATATAATGCTAATGCAAGAAACAAAACTAAGGGCGTGGCATGTGCAAGTGTACAGTTATTTCTATATGGCATTCGATATCATTATGGCAGTATATGAACAGTATACAGTATATGAGTAGTATGCGTGACACACCCATGCAACTTTATGCCCACCCATGTCTCATGATACGGCCTTCCCCGCTTGTATGAGTACCGCCACGTATGTCTCGCTTCACGGTCCGGAATCCGTCAGGCAGACGAGTACCTATTGGCCGATTTTGGGTTTTTCACCACAGGATCTGCACCCTCATAATGCATAGCACCACGTGCTCAACTCACGCCATGCACAAAGAACCACACTATGTCAAGATGCTCTGATTCATTCATGCCACAATGTAATCTCAATGATGCATCTCATTCATACATGAAGCATGTTTTCAATCACATATCTCATAGTCTCAATAATTCTCAAGGAATACAATTCACACACAATATACTAACACATGCAATATACATACAATCATTATCTATATCATCACCCAACTTACAGCAAGATAGCATGAAGCACATAAGCATGTGAACAATCAAGCAAACAGGTGAACAATCAAGGCAGCAGAACAAGTATTCCTAATCTCAATTTTATTTCTTACTTAGCACAATATATCGTACCTGATAATCGACCTCAACCCGGGAAAGTGTATGCGTAGTATGGTAGGATCACTGTGAGAATACCGAAGGTCAGATCACCTTCTCCTTGCCCTTTCGTGTTCCTAAAATCATAACATGTGACTCAATTCATTTGTTTCCTGAATGATGCTATTCAACAAATTTTATGTCTTTATTTTATAAGTTTCTATTTTTCTAAATTGGACTCTACTATTAAGTCCAGGACGTCGAAGAAAATAAGTTTAGGTTTTCATAGAACTCAATTCGGACATCTGGGTACAAAAGGGCAAAATAGTCATTTTACACTTTTCACGGGTCCTTACATTTCGAGACCTATTTTCACAAATCGGACTCCACGGTTGAGTCCGGAATGCTCGAGATAATAAAGTTTCACTATTTGTTTACTAAATTTGGAGTTCGTTTGACTGTGTTTCAATTCAGGGGCATTTTGATAATTTTAAAGGTTACTACGGGTCTTTTATTTTTTTGGGACCCCGTCTCATAAAATGGACCTCACCGTTGGCCTCAGAATGGCCGAGATAGTCAAAATACACTAATGACTTGTCCCATTTGGACTTCGGGTTATTTTAGAATAATTAATTAATTAATTAATTTAATTAATATTTTATTAATATTTTATTCTAGTGGGTCAAGTTATAATAATTAACAGTTGGGGGGGTCAGTTTGTAAATTCTGAAAGTTCTGGGTCAAGGTTAATTTCCAAAAAAATCCAAGGTCAGATTTGTAATTTGTCCAATTTACTATTCTCAATCTGGTTAACCAGACAGGGGCCAATCCGAGAACAGGGATAGAATATCCCTGTTTCAAATTAAATTCAAATTTTTAATTTCCTAAACCTGCAGCCAAACAGTCCCAATTTGGTTTTTAATTTAAAACCTTAGACCGACACGTGGCAGGGGCGGTTCAGCCAAGCCCGACCCGGACCCGGACCCGACCCAAACAGTCCCCCTTCTTCCCCGTTTTTTCGGCGAGACACCAGTAGGGTTCCGGCGCCTTCTCCGGCGCCGGCGAGATTTTTCGGCGACTTTTCAAGGTTTTAAAAACGCCGTTTTCTAGAGTTTTTCATGTAGATTTCATTCCCACTCTTCGTTTTTGGTTTGGACCAATAGATCATCACGAATAGAAGGTCAAACGGTCGTAGCCGATTTCTGGCCAACATTTCTTTTTGGTTTTTATGCCTATTCCTTTACTGTTTTTGGCTCAAACAACTCCATATTGTTTTCTGCACCTAAGAGGATTATTTTACTCCCATTTAAACCAAGTTTTACACATAAAATGTCAAGACCCACTTCTTATAACCGAGACCTGCAACTCACGTTTTCTATCTCATTTCCTAACCATTTTAAGTGATTTCTTTTACAAAATAATCCACATTTCATATACTATAAGAATCGAGAATCAAATCTATATAACATGCTAAGAAACAAAAAAAATCAGAAATAAAGTCACTCGTGATTTTTTGTTAGGTTTCTCTCTCTAGCTGTGCACCTCTCCACCTTCTAGTTCCAAGCTTAAATCAAGCTCCAAAATCTCTTCTCCCTTCCAGAACTCTCTCTCTCCCTTTGCTCTCTGTTTTTCTTTCCTTTCTCTCCTCCCAACCGAGACCAAGATATAAACTTCACACATCACTCCCTCACGTCACCCACTGCCAGCCCCTTTCTTTGAACTTCTCCCCTCCGTTCAGCCACCTCTTTTCTCTACAAGGCAGCTTTGCATCCTATACATATACACCTGCATATCACTAATTACCCACACACTAAACACACACACTTAGCCGACACCTCACACACACACTCAGTCGGTCACAAACACACACACACCTGTTCAGTTGCACCCACACACAGTGCACACATGCACTGTTATATATACATATACATATACACATATACATGCACATATTTTATCCCACACACCTACACATACATACCATACATATATATAATATATATGCATAAAAAATTAACAATAATATTGATAATAAAAATTTAATAACCAAGGAAAATTTTCATATATAAAAAAAAAAAAAAAAAATTTCGGGTTATTACACATCCACTCTAGTTCAATGTGTCCATGTTATTGCTCAAAAAATAACATCGTGGAAAGCCATAAAGAGATAAGTCCAAAACTATCAAATAATCTAATGAGACAAAACCACTATCATACTCATATAACGAAGTTGACATGGGGTAGATCAATCTATAATGAACTATTACTTCACAAAGAATGAATAGTTTCATTCAGTCCTAAAGATTAAAATCAACCAATATCTAATTATTTTATCATAAGGCCATATATTGCTCAAAAGAATTAATCAGCTCACTCTTGTGATGATTAATTTTTATGCTACCACTTGTGCATAATGTACAAAATATTATGAGCAATATAAAGTCGTGCTCTTTACACGCCATTCTATGCCTTTTAGTCAATCTTTTCTTTATTTTGAATAAAATTATCAACTTTGACTCACTAAAACTACGAGTAAAATGATCCATTTTATTCTTAAATAGCAGTTTATTCTATAATATATATCATTGTCTATCATGCATGTTGTGGGTGCCAACACCGAAAAAAGGGAAAAATATGTGTCATCTTTTTTATGGATTTAGAGAGATCCCGGTTGTCTCCTTTCCTTAAAGTGGGAAGGAACACCTCTTGTGGGAGACTTGAGAGATTGAGGAGTTGTCAGCTTGTTTTTAGGCAAGAAACAAGCAAACCCATTACAGATTGAACAATACATATAAAGGAAAACCGAAAGGAATGAAAAATAAATTACATTACCTTGATTCCTAAATACATACTAAAGATCCCTTGACATGGATCAAAACAAAGATAAAGCGCTGAAAAATATAAACATATAGAAACAAGTTCGGGGGCTAAAGTACGGAGTGAGAAGGTGTTAAGCACCCACCCCGCCCGATCCGGATGGATCAGTCTCGAATATTCACTTACAAGGCTATTTTGTTATGAGAAGTCTGAAAAGAAAGATATGAGATGGAAGAAATAAATAATAAAGAATAAATAGAACAAAAAGATAGGAAATAAATTTGACTCGGGCCCGAAGACTTCCTACGTATCTGTTCAGAAGAACGGAATCATAGTCACGTAGTTCTCTGGTTTACCCTCTTTTATCAAGAGTGATAAAAGAGATGAGATCAACCGGATCTAAAGAAAAAGAAATTGTTAAGAGTTTGAGAGCGTACCATATTCAGTCGTGGTAGTCAGACAAATCTCTGACTTGTTCTTCGGTTCAGAAAAGTGTTGCTTTGAATGGCTTTGCGGAGAGAGGTTGTCACTTTAATAGGGCTTCGACCTCAAGACAAGGATTGTAGAGAAAACCCTAAAATTAACGTAACAGCATAAGGCTATGGAAATCGTCTTCCCTTCATATATTTTCGTGTCCCTAAAACTGATGGCCTGGGGGCTCTATTTATAAGGAAAATATATAGATTTGATCCAAGGGTCTAAAATGAAACCCTAAAATAGAGTGTTAGGATCGTGTCTTGAGTGATAATTATCTAATTAAATAAATAAAAAATTAAATAAGAATGATTATCCTAACTAAATGAATTAATTAATAATTATGATAATACATGAACCAATAGAATTGGTATCTACATACAAAAGCCAATAAGATCAAAGATAAATAAAATTTAAATGAAAAAATAAACTCTAAAATGAAAATTTCTAGGTTCAATGTATCTCCATTTAAGGAAATAGCAAGCAACTAAATTTATAAAAACTCTGAAAGTGAAAAGTCCTAATTAAGTATAAATAGACTATTATCACTCAAGATTACCAAATTGCCCCCAATTCGATAGAGAATCTCTAAATTGCCACAAGACATGTGAAATAACCAAATTATTCCCAATTCGCTACCAAAGGGCTAAAATTATCAAATTACTTCCATGTGAGTAAAATGATATAAAAATTACAAAAATGCCCTTCAAGTAACTAGGAAGCCCTATGTTATAACATGAAAAAAAAAATTTTATTGATTATTATTTATTCTTGCAATTGTTAATAATTATATATACGATATTATTATATTATTATTATTATTATCATTATAAGAATGTGATTGTGTGTATTGTATGTGTAAATTAGGTGTATGTACATGTGCAGTCTATATATATTAATGCATATTAAAATTTGGAGGAATATATATATTATTTATTTGGTGTAAATTATATTATAATATTATTAGTATATAACAGTGCAAAGGCACTGTGGTACAGTGTGGTGCATGTGGTTGTCGTGCCGGTTGTGTGTGTGTGGTGACCTTGAGTGTTACAACATCAAAGGGGTATGGGAGTTGGGGTTGTGTGTGTGGTAGAATTCAGGGGAGGGGGGGGGTGCAAGGGCATGCAGAGAGTGGTTGATTATTAGAGCGATCGAGAGAGGGCGTCCGAGCGGAGAGTGAGGGAGGGGTGAGGCCTTGGAGTTCGATATCCATTCCGAGGGAAGATGTGAGAGAGGAGGAGAGACGGAGCGAGCAATATAGAGAGAGAGGAGAGAGGAGAGAGGAGAGAAATATAGAGAGAGAGAGAGTGAAGAGAAATGGGGCGTATATCCTCCGGGTGAGAGAAAGGAGAAGGACAGGAAAGAAGAGAAAGAAGAGAAGGAACAGAGAGGAGAGAGAAGTCTAGACTACTGTGAAGAAAGGAGAGGAAGCTCGAGGCGGAACCATGAAAGGTGGGAAGTTGGGCACGGCTAGAGAGAGAGAAACAACAGAGGAAGCCACGGGTAAAACCCTTCTGTTTCAATTTTTTTTAAGCATTTTAATTGATTCATCAAATTTAATAGGATCTTAGAGAGAATAATTGTAGTGATTACTTTTGCAAGAAGAAGTGAGAATGAATGGTGATAAACTAGGGAGAAATCCCTAGTTGCAGGTTTCGGCCATGGAGGTTGAACCTCATCATTTCATGTGTAAAACTTCCTTTAAATGATCCTAAAATAACCCTCTGAAGTGCAGAAAGTGAATGGGATGAATTGGGTTCAAAACAGTGGGGAAAGTGGGGGGAAAAATGGGTGGCCGAAGAGTTGACCGAGGGTTTGACCCTCTATTTCGTGGAGATGGAGGAGGTTTTGAGGGAAATGGGGGTTGGGGATGTGATCTACGTGAAAGAAGGAAGAGAATGGCATTTTGAAAAATGGGGAAAAACTCGTCGGAGGCCGGCTCGCCGGCGCCGGAGAAGGCGCCGGAACCCTACCGCTGCTTCACCGGAAAATCGGGGGAAGAAGGTGGGGTGCCGGGTCGGGTCCTGGGTCGGATCTGGTTCCGGTTCGGGCGGGTACGGGTCACCCCTGCCACGTGTCAGCCCATTGTTTTAAATTAAATGGAATTTGAAACCTTTTTAGAATTTAAACCTTTGAATTTGAACCTTTTGAATTTGAACCTTAACCCTGAACTTTCAGAAATTACGAATTGACCCCCCAACTGTTAGGAATTACACTTTGACCCACCATGATTAAATTATTAATAAAATATTAATTAAATTAATTAATTAATTATTTAATTAAATTAATTTAATTAATTAAATATTCAAAAACATCCCAGAGTCCAAATGGGACAAGTCATAGGTGTATTTTGACTATCTCGACCATTCCGAGACCAATGGTGAGGTCCGTTTTACGAGACGGGGGGTCCCAAAAAATAAAAGACCGTAGTAACCCTTAAAATTACCAAAATGCCCCTAACTCGAAACACTGTCAGACGAACTCCGAATTAGGTAAACAAATAGTGAAATTTTATTATCTCGAACATTCCGGACTCAACCGTGGAGTCCGAATTGTGAAAAGAGGGTCACGAAATGTAAGGACACGCGTTAAAGTGCAAAATGACTGTTTTGCCCTTTTGAACCCCGGTGCCCCGAATTGAGTTCTACGAAAACCTAGACTTACTTTCTTAACGTTCTAAAACCAATGGTTAGAGTTTAATTTAGCAGAATAGAAACCTACGAATTTAAAGACATAAAATTTGATTGAATAGCATAAATTCAAACAACAATGGACTGAGTTGTAATTTCTACTTTTAGGGACACTGACAGGACAGGGGGAGGGCGATCTGATCCTCTACATTTTCATCCGTCGGTTCAGTTACATATAGCGCACGATCTTCTAGGGTTGATACCAACCCATCAGGTATGGTGTTTTGCTAGTGTTAGAAATGAAGTTAAGTTAGGAATATTTGTGAATGACTGAATGTATGTGTTTACCTGTAATGGGTTTACCTATTTATTTGGAATGGTGGTTCACATGATTACATGTTACTTGTACCTTATGAATATGTAGTGAATGATGAATGTGACTCAATGACATGTGTATATGTTGATTTTACGAGATATGCTTGCATGTGGAATCAGTTAGGTGATTTATGTATTATTGTCTCGAGCATGCTATATTGTGGAAACCATGTATCATTGAGATTGCATTGGCATATTGGCATATGATGAATCCTTTGAGAACATGGCGTGGGTAAGCACGTGGTGCTTTGCATATGAGGTTGTAGATCCTGTGGTGAAAAACCCAAAATTGGCCATTGCATTGGTACTTCGTGCCATCGGGGAGTACCCGTAAATGAGACATTGGTGTGGCATAGAGTTGTGCATGGGTGTGTCATGCATACCATTCATATATATACTGCGATGTTTGAATGTCATTTAGAAATAAATGTACACTTTGCACATTGCCCACGCCTTAGCTTTATTTCTGGCATTAGCATTTCATCATACCAGCAGTTGTGCTGACCCATTCGTGGGCAACATTTTCAGATGAGGATCCTCCAGCCACATGAGACTTAGTGATGCCCTGAGAGGGCGAAAGCACGTGATGTATTTGTGATCCATGAGACTTGTATTTTTGTTATGTAAGGGCTTAAGCCCGAATGACTGATGAACAATGTATTTGATGTTACTCTATGTATGGATGATGATGGACGCATGTTTATTGAATTTAATTACTTTTGTCCTTTTATTTATTTTACTTTCTGTCTCGTTACTCGCGCCCCGGGTTCGTGGGAAATTCGGGACGTGACACCCCTACTAAGGGTAGGATTGTGCCAAAATTACCAAAATGTCTTTAGTGGGCAAAAAGTTGCTAAAATTATCGAAACGCCCTCCAATGGGCAAAGAGTCCTAACAGAAGTGGGACTCTATCAGAAATAGTCCTACTAGGTTTAGGATTCTAATAGAAGAAGTCCTACTTGGACTAGGACTCTGGTATGAGAGTCCTAACGGGAGTGAGACTCTATCGAAAAAAGTCCTACTTAGATTGGGACTCTGGTAAGAGAGTCCTAACAGGAGTGAAACTCTATCCAGAAGAGTCCTACTTAGACTGGGACTCTGATAGGAAAGTCCTAACGAGAGTGGGACTCCATCAAGAAGAGTCCTAACAGGTGTTGAACTATATCAAAAAGAGTCTTACTTAGACTGGGACTTTGATAGGAGAATCCTAACAAGAGTAGGACTCTATTAGAAAGAGTCCTACTTGGATTGGGACTTTGTCAAGAAAGTTCTAATGAGAGTGAGACTCTGTCGGAAAGAGCCCTACTTAGACTAGGACTCTAATAAGAAAGTCCTAAAGGGAATAGGACTCAATTGGGAAGAGTCCTTACTTGAAATAGGTTTCTTAGTATAATCATCGGTTTTTACTACTTAATCAAGGGTCACAAAATGAGGTGTTTACAGAAAATCCCTTATTGACGGAACTTGAAAGTAAGTGAACGTCAACGCAAGAAAAGAAAAAAGACAACCATTTTGACCTTTATTATGATTTTGACATGGTCAGACTCATTCTTCTATGAGATTCCTACGTATCACCCTCAAGCGAATCAAACCATTCGTACTTCGTGACTAACAAAATGAGTGTTATCCTTACCGAATTTCTCTAAAGAGATTCATCTCAATAGGACTGTTGTGATGTTACACCCTCGAAAAAGACTCCTCGGAGTTTTACTTGATAAGAAATGTGATCCTAACGATTCTTTCATTAAGTTGTGTTCTCATGAGATGATCTTACGTCTTCGGACGTTTTGCCTACAAAGAAATTCCATCCTAGTAGGTTGGTAAGAGAAAATGTGATAGATGGCTTACCTGAGAGGAACGCTATCTAACAGAATAATAAAATGTTATGCAATAGACGACTTACCCGAAAGGAATGTTATAACTTCGCCAACAATGTACTAAATAATGATATGTAATTTTAATCACAAATATAGCTCTCTGAAATTTTGAAAAAGCATTTAAACACATTTTTAATACTTTTTCGTAATAAAAAATAATTTAAACTAATTTTCAGAATAAAAAAAATTACAAAAAATACATCACAGGGTCACAAATTCATCACTCTTCGGAGGTGTCAAAAAGTAGGCCCCAGAAGATGATGCACGTGCTCCTGCATGCCCCGCCAAGAATGGGGGTTGCATTTCTCGACAATTCATCTTCTCCAAAAATAAAGTTTGGCCATGGTTGCTGTCAAACTTTGGGACCTTATATCTCACTCATTTTTTGACGAACAATTATGTACCAAATATCATTGGAAAGCTCTTGTAACAAGGAACATATTGATATAAATTTTATGCACAATAATCGAGATTTTACAGATCGTATTAAAACCCAAAGATTTGAATTAAAGTTTTATTTTCTTGAAAAATCATAACTTTAAACTCAAATCTCTCACAGATCCGATAGTGGATCGTCCTGAAATTTAAAGGACTACCTATTAAATTTATAACGAAAACATCCACCATGGCAGATCGTTCAAAATGTACTCTTATAATGATCTTTTAAAAATCAACCATGTAGGTTTAATGCATAATTTTTTCTCTTAATAAATACACATGCATACAAAACACATGTCAGCGAACACAAGCCTGTGACTCTGATACCAATGAAGTAAATACATAATAAACACAAACAGGTGTTCAACCCAGTTACCTCTTCGAATCAAGAACAATGAAGCGGAAGAGGCAGTTTGTATTACGAGCTTTCTTAGAAGACCACGAATATCACGAAAATTCTTGAAATGCTACAAGAGATTATCCTCGTCAAATATGACGGCTACATGATCAAGTCACCTATATATTTTTACGATCTAAGACCAAGGACAGTATGATGGTTACCTAAAAAGAATCTCCGAGAAAGCATCACTCAAAACCTCATGTGATCATTTGGAAGACTACATATGGATGAATTCATTATGGTTAATCAATGTGTATTTATTTATATCATATGATTACAACTGATAGGATAACTGCAAGACTTACGTGATAATATCGAAGCCAGTCAAACCAACTAAAACAGATAAGAGTTTTAACTACATATAAACTCTTAACATAATTATCACGATACACAAAAATCTTGTGGATGCCAAAAGACTTTGGTCCATATGACCCAATGTCCAACATATATAAATAAAAACATATACTAAAATACATATACATATATACATATGCTTAAATACATATATGTAAATTGAAAAATACATGAATAATGTATATATAAATATATGTAGATATACATGTACATACACACATAAATATATTACATAAAAACAAATATATGATATGAATAAATCAATATACAAATATAATTAAAAATTAATATGTATATGTATATGTATATATACACACATAAATTTATACTTATATAATTTTATTTAACTATATAATTTTATTACTATTATTATTAAAGATTTTAATTATAAAAAATATAGACACCTATTTTATTTTTATCAAAAAAAATTCAATTCTTAAATTATTATATAATGAAGAATAAATATTATCCATGCGTCATTATCTTTAATTTTTTTTTTTAGTTTTTTCTTACTACTTTTTTTTTGTTGTTCAAATTTTTATTAATATAAGATCTAATTGGAAAAAAAAAAAAAATAGATTTGTTGACGGGAATGCTAAAATGGAAATAGATTTGTATGAGCCTGCCTGCCAAAATTAACTAATCCTGAAATATAACCTCCTTGCATTAAAAAAAAAATCACTAGGTACGAAATCTGCTGGAGCCATATTCACTCCAGACAACTAATAAGTAACTCACATGTATATTTTCTAAGGAATTGTAACTGGATTTGTTGTGAGTAGTAATGATAGAACATGCGATGTGATGTTGTTAATATTTGAATTATTTTATTTATTTATTTTTTATTTAAACATTAAGGAGAAAAGACTAACCTGGTGGTGCCACATAGAATTTAAGTTGAGAAAAACAAATGGAGAGATCACCACGTCATTACTCCATTGCTATAATATATAGTAATAGATTATTTAAGTGTGGCATTTTACACATATTTAAACATAATCTGTAAAAAGAATTACAAAATATTCCATTCATACCCAAGAATATAGCGATGACAGTTGGCCAACTGCAACCATAGTCATGGTCAGCCGTCGGAGCGAGGAGGTGCAAATCACCAATTCTGCACTGCTACTACCATTTTGGGATGGGAGGGAGAGAAGTTAAGAGTTTACATGTTATATATACAATGTGAATAAAATAAAAAGATGTGGGTGGGCGCATGAAAGGAGAGATAAAAATATATTAAAATATAAAAATAGATATTGTAAATAAATTGAACATTTTTCCTCTCTCTTGTTGATTTGCTCTAAAGCATGGTCGGGACACGAAGAAAATTTCTGAAAAAGGCAGGGAACAATAAGGGAGAATCACGCGCTTATTCATTTCCTAATTATTTGAAGTTAAGGCAATTTAGCTTAGAAAGCTTTGGCGGCCTACAAACGCGCCCCGCTGAAACAGGGGTTGGACCATTCTCAAACCACGGTTTTCGGTTTTAAAAAGAGAGGCCCAGGAATATTAAACAGCATGCCGAATGGTGCTGGGTGTCTAATGGAATCGATTGTGGGCCAGACCCGTTTTACGCTGCACCAAACGGAGCGGGTTTCTCTAATTCTATTGGAATTATTGTGGGCCAGAAACCCATTTTGGGCTGCACCGAACAGG